>JAVKPL010005704.1:0-247519 GCA_032173675.1 Gastrolobium villosum
GTTCCCTTGGGTAACATATGAGGTTTTAAATACGACGTCCGGAATGAGTTCCGATGACGTGGCTAGTCTTCCTGTTGGGCAATTGGAAAATTATGATATTTGCCCTCCCTCCGAAGATGAACCCGTGTGTTCTGGAGGGGCAGAGGATGAGCCCTGCTCTTTCTTTTTTTATTGAGATGTGATAACACAACTCGGTGTTCGATTTCCTCTGACCGAGTTTCAGATGGAAATTCTTAATCATTTGCATATATCTCCCACTCAACTCCACCCCAATGGCTGGGGTTTTGTAAAAGCTTTTGAACGTTTTTGTGCGTATCTGACGCTCGTCCCGTCAGTTTGTGTCTTTTTCTATTTTTTTCAAGTTGTATCCTGCCGTACCGGTCGCGAACCTCCTGAACGGAAGGGATGGGTTACTGTTCGCGGAGTCCCAGGTCGCAGGTTGTTCCGAGTTTATACTGACTCCTTTAAACATTTTAAGGATCAGTTTTTCAAAGTCTCCTCCCATCCTGGAAAGGAGGTGTGGTTTCTTAATAATTGCGGGACTAAGGATGTAGAGGGAAAATTTCCTTTATGCTGGTCGTCTGACCACTTCCGGTTTCCCCCCGCAAGTTATCGTTTTAACGAATCCGAGTTGAGTCCTTCGGATATCAACACGGCTATTGCTATTGGGAGTTACCTACAAACCCGACAGCCTGCCAGTGTTGCCTCGTTGATTTACAAATCTCAAGAGGAGCTTGACCTGGAATTAAGTATGTTCATCTTCGTATTTTTAATTGTCTCCTGATGTTTTTGTTGCCGCATCTAATATTTGTTTTATAGTTCCAGATATGGTGGGTCAAGCTCAAGAGGATCAAACCAGTAAGAAGAATGACCAACCTAGTTGGTTATCTGTTTTGAGCCGAGGTGCTCCCGCCAAAGCTGCAGATCCGCCCAGCAAAAAGCGGAAAGTCGCCGATGAGCAGCCTAAGAAACCCGCTGCTGAGAAAACTAAGGCTGCAGAGAAACCAAAGGGGAAACCGGATAAGGGCACTTCGGCTGCTCCAGTGGTGACCCCGGCCGTCATCATGCCCCCTCCTCCTGCTGGGATTTCCAAACATATGTTGTGGAAATCAGGCCTTACCAACCCTCTCCGTGAAGCCATCTGCCCGCCGGAGATATTTTTTAACTCTTCTCCCTTCACAGCTGCACAAGTCAAAGAATTGGAAGACATGGAGATTGGTTGTATGAAGATGTCGGCTATGGTCCGGCCTCTGCTGTCGCTGAAGAAGGATTATCTTCGGACCTACAACGACTTAGCTGCTTGCCAGGGAGAGAAGTCGAAGCTCCTGGCCGAGTTGAAAGTGGCCATGATGCGCTGGTGAAGGAAAAGGCGGAAGGAGAGAAGCTGGCGGAGGATCTTGCCTCCACTAGGGAGGCCTTGGCTAAAGCCCAGAAGGAATTCAAGGACCTTAAATCTGTGCATGACTTTAATCACAAGTCTTTGACAGCTTTTAAGCAGAACTTTGAAAATCTAGAAGCGAAGCTGGAGGAATCCGAATCTACTGCCCAAGCTTATAGGAGGGAACTCGAAAAGGCCATAACGGGTTCTTTTGAGAATGCCCTTAGCCAATTGCGGGTTGTGAATCCCGGGTTGCAGTTTTCCACTCGTGGCATCCATTCTCAAGCCTATGTGAGCAATGGTGCTATCATCGGATGTCCTCCGGAATCTCCGCCCTGTGATTCGGCCAACCCTAGTGAGGATCGATCCGTGGAGGAGAAGGGCAAAGAAGTCAACATGTGTCCTCCCCCTTCTTCCTAGTTTATTGTCTTTTTTGTAAATTTGGTTTCCTGGCTTTTTAAAGCCTTCCTGTAATGAATATTTGCCGGTGTGCATCCGGCTTTATATAATATTTTTAGCTTTTGATTTTCATCAGCTAGTTTCGTTTAAACAACCTGGCCAAGGTTGGAGCATATTTGACGGATTCCGATTTTGTCATTTTATTTATGACGCATATTTTTGGTTTCGCTATGCAAACTAAACCGGCATATATACAGATCATTCCGTCATTTAAAACGTGTCTGTGTAAAGTTTTCCAAGGCAGAGGCAATCATGACACCTACCCATCCCCTTTTGTAAGCAAAGGGCAATAGGTAACTTTGACCTGATCAGGGTCGTTGTTAGCAGATTGCATCTCCTGACTTGGTCAGAATTCGATACCAATAACAAATAAGAGTAGATCTTAAATAAGAAATAAATCCTCATTTATTTAATTGTTCGAGTAATACATAAAAATGCCAGCATATTTGGCTTTAAAATAAAGTCCCTAGTAGAGGATAACTTTTATTATATAATAGATGAGAATTGCTCAACTATAATATGTCTTGAGTTTGTCCGCGTTCCATGTTCTTTTAATTGGTTTGCCCTCAATTGTTTCGAGGACATATGCACCTTTTCCGAGTTTGTTTTTAACCCGGTAAGGGCCATCCCAATTAGCTGCTAACTTGCCTTCTTTTGCGTTGCGGTTACCAATGTCTGCTCTTCTGAGAACTAAATCATTGATCTCGAAGCTTCTAGGCCGCACCTTCTTATCATGCCTGGCCGCCATCTGTTGTTTGGCCGTGATATCTCGACAATGAGCTAGAACTCGAGTTTCCTCAATGAGGTCTAACTCGGTGGTGAGCATTTCGTTGTTTCGTTGCTCGCCTTGCCTTATACCATTCATCCGCCTCCAAGAGGTCTCTCCGACTTCAACCGGAATCATAGCCTCACAACCATATGTCAATCTGAAAGGAGTTTCTCCTGTTGAAGTCTGGGTGCTGGTTCTGTACCCCCACAAAACGAAGTGTAGCTGTTGAACCCAGCTTCCTTGAGCGTCGTTCATGCGTTTCCTAAGTCCTTCCACGATTATCTTGTTAGCTGCCTCGGCCTGTCCATTCGACTGTGGGTGTTCGACGGAAGCGAAGCGGTGCTTGACATGAAAGTCCTGCATCAATTGTTGGAAGTTTTTGTCTGTAAACTGGGTTCCATTGTCTGTTACCAATTCAGCTGGTATCCCGAACCTGGAAATTATGCTTTTCTCGAAGAATTTCCGGATTCTAGCTGAGGTGATAGTAGCTACTGGTTCTGCTTCTATCCATTTCGTGAAATAATCTACTGCCACGATTAACCATCTTAGTTGTCCTTCAGCTGCTTTGAATGGTCCTAAGAGGTCCATTCCCCATTTAAAGAATGGCCAAGGAGAGGATATATAACTCATTTCCTCTGGTGGGGAGAGGATATGCTTGGCATGCTTTTGGCAGCTATCGCATTTTTTCACATGCTCCTTTGAATCCATCTCCATAGTTGGCCAGTAGTATCCAGCTCGCAGTGCCTTTCGAGCTAGTGCTTTGCCGCCCATATGATGCCCGTTGATGCCTTCATGGATTTCTGACAATACGTAATCAACATCTTCATAACCAAGACACTTTAACATCGGGGTATGCAACCCTTTCCGAAATAGCTGATCATCCACCATTGTGTAATGCGTCGCATCCCGGATGAGTTTCCGAGATTCCAGAGCGTCTTCCGGTTTCGTGCCTTCTTCCAGGTATTCGATGATAGGGTGCCGCCAATCTGTCGTAGCGGTGATTACCATGATGCAACTCGGGTTGGGCAAACTTTGCTGTATTACCGTCCTGTGGTTTCCCGGATTCTTCGTACTGGCCAACTTGGATAATATATCAGCTCGGCCATTTTCTTCCCGAGGTATGTGCTTGATCTGGGCCGTGTCGAAGTTGGCCATTAATTCTTTTACCTTCTGCAAGTATTTGACCATTAAGGGTCCTTTTGCTTGGTATTTGCCATCTATTTGAGATGCCACTAACTGGGAGTCAGTGAATACTATCACGTGGTTGGCTCCGTGATCCTTAACCTGTAATAACCCGGCCAGTAGAGCTTCATACTCGGCTTGATTATTTGACGTTGGAAAGTTTAACTTCAGAGAGTGTTCTATGGTAATTCCTTCTGGGCTTTCGAGTATGACACCGGCGCCACTCCCTTTTTTGTTAGAAGATCCATCAACAAAGACTTTCCAAGTTTTGCCGGTTTGGTCTTGTTCTTGGTGTGATGACGTCATTTCCATTATGAAGTCGGCCAAGGCTTGTGATTTAATAGCCTTCCGACTTTCATAACTAATGTCGAATTCACTTAGCTCGATTGCCCAACTTGCCATCCTTCCTGCCAAGTCTGGTTTATGCAACACTTGTCTGACCGGCTGGTTGGTACGGACTCGGATCTGGTGTCCCTGGAAGTAGGGCCGTAATCTCCTTGCTGTAATCAGCAATGCATATGCTACTTTTTCCAATTTTTGATATCGTAATTCGGCTCCTTGTAGCGCCCTGCTAATGAAGTAAATTGGTTTCTGGTCCTCTTCTGTCTCCTTGATCAGGACTGCGCTTACGGCTTCCTCACCCACGGCCAAGTATAAGGTCAGGATATCTCCTAACTCGGGCTTGGTCAATATTGGCGGGGTTGATAAGCACTGCTTCAATTTAGCAAATGCCTGTTGGCATTCCGGGTTCCAATCCTCTGTCGCTTCCTTTTTCAGTAGTTTGAAGAACGGGAGGGCCTTTTCCGCCGATTTGGGTAGGAAACGTGTCAATGCCGCGATTCTGCCCGTCAGTTGTTGTACTTCTTTTTTATTTTGGGGCTCCCTCATATCCAGAATTGCTCTACATTTTTCGGGGTTTGCTTCGATTCCCCGGTGAGTTAACATGAACCCCAAGAATTTGCCTGCCGGAACGCCAAATGCGCATTTGGCCGGGTTGAGGCGTATGCAGTATGTCCTGAGTTTGTTGAAAGTTTGTTCCAAATCCTTAATGTGCATTGCCGCACAAAAAGATTTGACAATCATATCATCGATGTAGACCTCAACATTCTTTCCCAATTGATCTTCAAAAATCTTGTTCATCATTCTTTGGTATGTGGCTCCTGAATTTTTTAGGCCAAATGGCATGACATTATAGCAGTAGTTCGCCTTTTCAGCAATGAAGGCAGTTTTCTCCTGGTCCTCGGGATACATTGGGATCTGGTTGTATCCCGAATATGCGTCCATGAAGGATAAGAGTTGAAAACCGGCCGAGTTGTCCACCAGCTGGTCTATATTGGGCATTGGGTATGAGTCCTTGGGACAGACTTTGTTTAGGTCTGTATAGTCGGTGCAGACCCTCCATTTGCCATTTGGCTTTTTGACCATCACGACATTGGCCAGCCATGTGGTGTATTGTATTTCTCGAATGAAACCTGCCTCCAGTAGTTCTTTGACATGATCTGCCAAAACTTGTTGTCGCTCTGGTCCTAACTTCCTTTTTCTTTGGGATATCGGCACTGATCCTGGGTAGACTGATAGCTTATGGCAGCAGAATTGCGGGTCGATACCCGGAATTTCTGATGACGTCCATGCAAAGACATCCTTGTTGTTCCTGAGAAACTCAGCAATCTCAGCTTTAAGGGAAGGATCAGTGGACTTGCCTATCCGAGTGCATTGACCGGGTTCGTCTCCCAGGGTTAAATCTTCCAATTCCCCATCGGGTTCTGGGCGTGGGACTGTGTCTTCCCTCATGTCTAGTTCAACGACATTCACCGCTTTCCTTTTGTTTGCAGATGCGGTGTTGGGGATGTATTTATTTCCTGGATGGGCTCGAGGGGGGTTTATCTCCTTCATTGTGTCGAAGTAACAGCCTCGAGATTCTTTCTGATCACCGCAGACTGTGATGATTTCATTGGTACTACTCAACATTTTGATCTTCTGGTGCTTGGTGGATACCATCATGTCCCATTGATGTATTGTGGGTCGACCTAAAATCACATTATACTCAGAGGGGAAGTCGGCTACTATGAACCGCACGCGTTCTGATTTAAACGCGTTTTTTGTTCCCAATGTTAATCTTAGATCTATGTATCCTTTGGGAGTGGTGTGTTGCCCATTAAAGGCAATTAGTTCTGTTCTGCAAGGGTGCAGATCTTCTTCGTCGAGATGCATTTTTTTGAATGCGCCCCATAATATGATATCAGCACTGCTTCCGGCATCAATGAAGATTTTTCTAACCCGGCAGTTGACTATAGTTCCTGCGATGACCAGTCCATCGACATGTCCAGGCATTACTCCTCGCATGTCCTCCTTTGTAAAATATAGCAAAGGAGGATCCTGATCCTGTTGTGTCTGCTTGAAAGTGGGATGGTCTCTGACGGAGAGGACTTCCCTTAAGTATTTTCGTCTTGCGTTCATCGTGTCACCGCCACCTCCAAGGGCTCCGCTTATTACGTTGCATTCAAAAGCTACTTCTGGGAATTCATCATGGCTGGGACCTTTCCCGGAGGTGATGTTTTCTGGGGTCTTATTTTCTTGTGGGTTCCTGTTTCTCTGACTATTGTCAAACTTTCTTTTGTTATTCTTGCCTCCTTGTGTTTGGATCACATACTGCCTTAGTCGGCCATCTCTTACAAATTTTTCAACTGCATCTCTGAGATCCCAGCATTGGTCTGTAGTGTGACCGGGTCCATCATGAAATGCACAGTATTTTGACTTGTCTAGTCCGCCTCTGTTAAATATAGGCCGAGGTCTTTCCACCTTTCGCATGTCCGTCATGGCCACTTCTCTCCATATTTGTGATCGCGGGGCGTTCAGCGGTGTATATTTGTCATATTTCCCCATTCGATCTCTGGAATCCGGGATTCGCGGCCTGTTTTCTTTTTTCCGGAAGTCGTTACGATCCCGGTGCTGTGGCAATGGGTTTTTGTCTTTCGGAAGCATGCCCTTTGCTTCTTCAGGTTGGGCATTGGCTATCTCCATTTGCTCGAGTTCTAAGTATTTCTTAGATCGAGTTCTGAATTCTTCTAGTGTCTTAACAGGGTCTTTGTATACCGATTTGGCCAGTCTGGATGATCCGTCCAAACCGGCAACAATGAGGTGAACGTGAACGTTCTCTGGTAAGTTGGGTACCTGCAGAGCGGCGTCTTTGAATCGATTGAGGTACTTTTGGAGTGTTTCTCCAGGATTTTGCCGTATTTTACCGAGTGCGAACTCGGATTTGGGATGTTTTTTGCTCGTGGCAAAATTAAGAAGGAAACGCTGACCGAATTCATCGAAGGAGCTGATGGAATTTGCAGGGAGGGTGGAGAACCATGCCTGCGCCGCTCCTGTCAAGGTAATTGCAAATATCCGGGATATGAGAGGCTCATCAATTCCTCTGATGTACATGTCGGTATCGAAAGCATCGATGTGAACTTGTGGGTCCTGGCTTCCATCATACTTTGGTAAGCGAGCAGAATCAAAGTCTTCAGGAAAAGGAGCATTTAAGATCGTGCTGGTAAAGGGACTGTTGTTGTATTGCCCCTTACTATATCGTCTCTTATACGAGCCGGGTTCAGCCTCGCGCCTACCCCTGTCGAGATGCACCTCGTCCTGATTCCTTGGAATACCCGTTTCTGCTGGAGGAACGGGGTTTGTAGCAAGTGGAGTGATGGTTTGTCCTGCTATGTTGATGTCGTTTTGGACAGGGTTGGGTTCATGCTGGGTTTGATTCTGCTGAGATGGGTGGCCCCGTTCACCCTCCTGCCGAGGTTCAATGATTCCTCTCAATCGACGTTCCAAGTCGCGGATCCCACGTGAATGCTCTTCCCGCATTACGCGAAGATCGTGCTGACGTTGGCGATTGGAGCGGTCTTCCATCTCCGTCATGCGTTGTAGAATGACCGTAAGAGTCGTATGAGCCAACCGAGATTCTGGATCGGTTGATTGGACGATATTGCCTGCCAAATCTCTGGCTTGTACGGGTGGGTTCGTCCGAATTTCCGGTTGGCGTCGCGCATGCCTCATGGGAGTAGAGGCAGAATCTGATATATCTTCACTGATGTGGACATGATCGTGGTTCACAACATCATCCCTCTGGTGTTGGGGTTGGTTTGTTTCCTCCAAAACTGGTTCCAGAGGTGGATTAGGTTGGCTGTTGCTTCGTGTGTGAACCACCATGATGTGGACGTGGGTTCGCTTCCCACAGACGGCGCCAATGTTCTGTCCTGTGGACAGAGATGTTCAACCTTTATCAGGTTGATTGATCGCTTTGGATCGTATAGCCTTGACCAGGGGTATCTATTGAGGAGATATCCCTATGCCTAGCTTGATCACTGCAAAGTATATGAATGTGGTGATAGTGTGTGTAAGTATCGAAATCAAGTGTGTTGTATTATCGAGGAGCCCTCTTATTTATAGGGGCTGCCTCTGATTTGAATTGGTGTAGCTGAGCTGTAATGGCGCGGGGTCATTATAGCTTTGTCGGCCGTTACTGGAGGTAACGTATCAAACATTACATCTCCATAACTACGGTCCGTTTCAGGTATTTATTGGGGAATATTCGATGGGGTATTCCGGGTTGATGAGATGGGCCTGTTAGTGTAGGCCTTCTTACCGGGTTGATGAGGTAAGCCGGCTCACGTGGGTATTAGTCCGGGTTCATGGCACAGATCCATAACAATGGTAATAGTCTAATACTTAAGAGCCAGTTTAAAAGACTATATCAACTTACTAGGAATGTCGTTTTAATATGCATGATTTTAGCTTAAATGATGGCAATTTAAAAGACTATAGGGGTTGTTTGGTTTAGGGATTTGTAAGAGATAGATAGGGAAATGATAACTATGCATATTAGTTAAGCTTCACGGTTTTGAGAACACTTACCCACCTAAATGAGTTTCCTACATAACCAAGATACCATGTTTTCTCTCCATTTAGCCGGAGAAATGTAATCCCATGGGCCGTGTGGGATTGATGAAAAGCTGCCTCATTGCTCAGAGTGGATTCTAGGCAAAAGACGTCGCTACCCTCACTTTGCGTGTGAAAGGAAAATGGCAATCATGTCGAGTACTTTGCAGAGTTGTTAAGTGGTGACTTTCCAAAAGATCAAGACTTGCACAGAGGCGGTTAACATGCAAGCGACTGGATGAGCGAAATAGTCTTCACCTTCGCTGATGTTTGTGGTCTGATACCGAAACGCAACCAGCATCAGTGAGCACGAAGGTGAAAAAAGTATGGGAGGTAACTCGTTCGAACAAATAAATTTTTCGTTTGGGTTGTTGGGTGCTTTCCTCACAAAGAGTGTGTTTTCCCCTTCATCCATGGTGTTAAATTGCATGTAGGTACAGCGCGTTTGTGGTTGGAGTAGAGGGTGGTGTCGAGAAGCATTGGTGTCCGACAGTAGCATTTACTTTGCGTTTGTTGTTTGTCGTCGACTACATCATCCACAGCCTCTCCGGTAAGTCTCTGGTTCATATGGAAAGGGGAAAGTAATGGAGATTCTGCTGTTAACTTTTCTTTTTCTCTCTTTTTTTCTTATGATAGTTTTGGGCTAGTTGCTAACATTAAAAAGGGCCGACCCAGTTCAAATACTCACTTCGTGAGTGTTTGGGGAAGGGAATACTCTAGGCAGCCTTTCCCCTACTTTTTGTAGAGAGGCTGATTCGAACCCGCGACCTGACACACCACGGCAAGCAAGCTTACCGCTGAGACAAGCCGGCCCTTCAGGCTAGTTGCTGACATTCCCAGAACAAAAAAGTTGGGTGAATTGTCCGCATTAGAAACAGGGACAAGGCTGTTACATTTACTTTTCTGAACTCTAAATTCAAAAGTAATGACAAAAATAGCTAATCGTTGTGCAGATTGGGAAAGTTAAAGGCCATATAAAATATGCATAAAATAAGAAGTTCCTTCAGTGGATGCTGTATATTTTTTTTTGGCGAATCTGAAAGCTTTTTAGATTCTCTAAAATAAAATACCTATATCTCTTATTTTATATTGCATCACTGAGTCTGTAGATCAAACAAGTAGAAAAAGTTAGGTAGCAGGAATATCTGGGCATTAAACATAAGTTCTTAGGCATGAAACAGCGGGCGATGAACTAACTTGATTAACTTCTTTTTTTTATCATTTAACTGCATTTTGTTCATTGTATATAGTTTAGTTTTAGGTTTCTAGCTTAAAAATTATAGCTTTTAATTTTAGGAGATTATGTAGGAGCGCTTATTATACCAGTGGTAGACAATGGATTTTATGGGTTTATCATTTTTAATCTTTGATTTGGAGTTGACATGAAAGTTTAATAGTTGACTTATTTTCTGATGACTTCTTTTACAGACAGATACAGAGCAAGATCATATCATTATTTGTGGATTTGGACGAGTAGGCCAGGTAAATTCTCTCTTTTTTGGTTTGATTAATTAGTTCACATAATTGATTTAGGTGTAACAGTTTACCATTGTGTTATTTTCAGATCATTGCCCAACTTCTTTCTGAGCGACTTATTCCGTTTGTTGCACTAGACGTGAGAAGGTAACACATCTTGCTAATTAAAACTATTATCCTTTTCTTGTAATTGTTTCTTGTGGATGAATGACTTGATATCTATTACTAGGTTTTTAAGCTTAATGAATGTTATTTCTATTGTAAAAGAAAGCAAATTTACACGCAAAATATTTGTTATTTCTGAATTCTGCCTCCCAATGGGAAAAAGAAAAGAAAACAATTACGATCCTCTTTCTGTATTTTTAAGTCACCTAGATGAGCCTAGATATGATGTCTGTGATTGTGCCTTACTTTCCTTCACAATAGGTTTGTGTTTGTAGTTTTCTATACTTAGAGCCACACAATAGTTAGTTTCTAGTTCTATGATGGGACAATATTTGAATGTGTTACAAGAAAAATAATTGACATGCCATGACACAATTGCGTTTTTAATTGCCATAATTCTATTATAACAAGTTTTCCCAATCCAACTTTAAGATATCAGGAGATGGAAAACTGTTAAAGTAGCTTCTAAGTTGAAGTGCACAAATTAAAAAATGCCAAGAAAATAGATCCATGATTTTAATCAAACAGATAAGTAACCCAACATAAATAACCACAACCATTCACCATAGGAAAATAAGATTGAATAGTTAAAAAAACTAATATTACTAACTGAAAGATGCACTCACCATATGTTCTCTCCATAATGTAGACAACCCTTTGATATGTGTCCAATGATTTTTCAAACTTGCTTAACATTGCATACATACTTCCCATATGGATAAGTATTGAATCTAGATGTGGTTCATCATCCTTCAAAGTGTCAATAACTTCTTTCATCTGGCCATTAATTACGAATAAATACAATAGAGAAAAGGGAGTGAATCACTAAAAATTTAAGAGGAAAAAAAAATAGAATGAAGAGAACCCCATTTGTTCAAAGCTATATACAGTTGCTAGCTGAAAAAAAAGGCAAAGTTATTGAAAGGAAAGCAATGATTGTGTACATAACTCACGAGCCTACTGTAATTGGTCAAATCGGGTTTGATATATATTAGTTTCAGGATGATATATGTTGTGAAAATTTATTTTTAGCGAGCAAGACAAAACCTTGACTATCTTATGTTATATATGTAGCTGCCAGCTAAAAAAGGACATGTCAAAAGTAACTTGATATGGAAAAATGGACATGTCAACACTAACGATATGTAGTAATCTCACCCAACAAACAAACCCCTATGCTCTTGAGTGTGATACAAAGGTCATTTGACCGATAGGTCACTTGATGAGTATTAGTGTGAATCTAACTTGATGATCTAATTATTATCATATAGCTTTTGCATTTTATTTACTAATTTGTATGTGATCCATGATTTGCACTGGTGTTTGGGAAATTTTTTTTTATTGTTAACTGATTTAATTTGTCCCTTTCGTGTTAGATCATGGCCCTGGGGGATGGAATGGAGCCTAGTTTTGTTCTTGCACTCGTTATGAATTTCCAGTGTTTGAATGAATTGACCATGTTGTTAGTCAGTCTGTGTGCTTTGTTAATACGACATCTTCAAACCAGGAGAAATTATAGGAGGAGAGTAACATTGGATCATTGCGGCAGGGATAGGGTTAGGGAAGTTAACTTCCTTAGAATAGTGCATATAAGCGACACTGCTTGTATTGAGAATACAAGGATGGACAGAAGGTATTTTCATAAATTATGTGCGTTGGTTAAAACAGTTGGGATGCTGCAGCCAACTGCGTATATGGGTGTGGAAGAGATGGTCGCAATATTTCTGCACATATTGGCCCATGATGTGAAGAATAGAATTATAAAAAGACAATTCATTAGGTCCGGTGAAACCATCAGTAGGCAGTTCTCAAATGTGTTACTCGCTGTTTTACGATGTCATACTGTTTTGCTGAAGCGGCCTGAGCCAGTTGCGGAAACATCGACTGATGAAAAATGGAAGTGGTTCAAGGTAACATAATAGCATAGTGTTTAGGGGAAATATGTTTCTTACATTAATCTCCATGCATGTTTGAAATGGTTACGAATTTTGTGGTTTGAAATACTAGAATTGTTTGGGCGCTCTCGACGGGACACACATAAAGATAAATCCCCTGCAAGCTGACAAGCCAAGATACCGTACTAGGAAGGGTGACATAGCAACAAATGTTTTAGGGGTTTGTTCTCAGGACGGTCAGTTCATTTTTGTATTGCCTGGATGGGAGGGGTCGGCCGCAGATTCAAGGGTTCTAAGATATGCAATTGCGCGACCACACGGTTTAAGGGTGCCAAAAGGTAGTGGATTTTCGTTGTGTAATTGATAATTAACTGTTCATTATGTTGAAAAATTACGTAACAATTTTTTGTATCCATGATTTGTGTTTGTGTAGGTTACTATTACCTGTGTGATGCTGGATACATGAACGGTGAAGGTTTCCTGACACCGTATAGAGGACAACGATATCATCTAACTGAATGGAGGCACGAGCCTCAACCAAGGACACCACAAGAATTTTTTAATACGAAGCACTCATCTGCAAGGAATGTCATAGAGCGATGTTTTGGGATGCTGAAGGGGCGTTGGGCAATTGTCAGGTCAAAGTCATTTTATCCGGTTAAGACGCAATGCAGGATTATAACAGCTTGTTGCTTGCTTCATAACCACATAAGGAGAGAAATGACAATGGATCCTTTAGAGGTTGATGACGTCAACATGCAGCTAGGTGAAGATAACATTGGCGGAAATGAAATGATTACTCATGTTGAGTCTTCCAATGCATGGACACTTTGGAGGGATGAACTGGCACATAATATGTTTAACACGTGGAGGAGTCGTGCTTGAGTTGGAGTCTTTTTAACTAGTCTCTGTTGATTTATGTTTGTCGGATATTATGTAGTATTTATTTCGTTTAGGAAACTGTTACCAGCTGGTTTATTTTTGTTGTATAATTAATTATCTTGATAGCGTATTACGTATCATGTATGAGTTAATCATGGTGTGGTTTAATTAGCGTTTACGACCATTTATTTCCGTTTCTTCACTGTATGCGTAAGTTATAAGTTATGCTATTATATTTAGTAATCTAACGTTCTCTTATTTTGTAGACCATAGCAGAAAACTGTCTTTGTTTCATTCACATTATGGCAGAAGGAAGTCAGCAATCACAAAAGCGAAGTAATAATACGTGGACCGCTGAAGAGGACAAAGTCCTAATTGAATGTCTGTCCGAGATTGGATCATGTTGGAGGGGAGATAACGGCTTTAAGGTTGGATACTCCAATGCAGTGGAGAAGATGATGCACCAGAGGATCACTGGTTGTTCCGTCCGGTCAATTCCTCACATCACTTCCAGGGTGAAGTTGCTTAAAAAACAATATAATGCCATACATGAAATGGTTGGAGGAAATGGTGGAAGCGGCTTTGGTTGGAACAATGCAAAAAAAATGATTGATGTTGAGAAGGAAATATTCGATGAATGGTTGAAGGTAACGATTATTATTTTTAAAGCATTGCATTATTTAAGGTTATTTCATTATTTTCACTATATACTATGTTTAACATGTGTTAATTGTGCAGAGCCACCCTACTGCAAAGGGTCTATACAACAAGCCATTCCCTCACTACGAGGCTTTGGGAATTATATTTGGCAAGGATGTGGCTAGTGGAGCTAATGTAGAATGCCGACAAGAATCAGTGAACCATATGGAACGAGTCCATGCTTTTGTTGATGAGAGTGGAACTGTATTTGATGACTACCTAGATCTGACCGGGGACTACATACCCGAACCATGCCAGGAAACTGCAGTGCCTGAAATTCTAACGGAAGAGCAAGTCGAAGCACCATCTGTTTCTGTAGCTAATGCCCGAAAGGGAAAGAAAAGGCAAAGGACCCCAGATCCGGTAGTTGTAGAGGTGGTTGGTGTCATGAATCGTATTTCCCACAATTACCAGAAAACTACCGATACCATGGACAAGTTGGTTGCTTGCTTTGAACAACAGAATGCTGGAAGCAACCGATGGATGTGTATTGTAACTGAGCTTGAAAAATTTGAAGATCTAACTGAGGACCAGATGTTACATGTTGCTGTCAAACTGGACAATGATATCAATTTGACGGACATCTTTATGCAATGTGACAATGGAAAAAGGCGACGCAGGGTGTCTGGGTTGTTGTCTAATCACATCTAATAATAGACAATATTATTTTTTGGTCCAGTAGGGATGTTTAGTTACAATGTCTATCTGTTTGCTTTTGGTGTGGTTTGTTATAAGGCAACTGATACATATATCCCCATTTTTGGAGTGAATATATCATCATACAAGGTAACGTATTTTTTGTGAGACCAGTGCAGGATTATAATATGCACAGGCACAATTAAGTGACAGCACAAGTCATTGCTGGGTTCGGTTTTGCAGCCACTAGTAGCAGTCTCTATGGAAGTCAGCTGGCTGTATGCATTATTGGATCATGTTAAAATTTGTAAGTACAAATTCAAGTCTTATATCTTGGTTTTATAAATGGGTATTGGTTGATGTTTAGTTAATGTGATTGTATGATTTTTATTGGTTTACTGCAATTATTTACATGAATTGGATTGCACTAATTTTCATGGAGGCATTATTTTCCTTACAGTGTTTTAGACAAGCTACAAATGCTGCATAATTACACAGATTTGGATGAGATTGGAGTGATTGAATTCACATGTTTTGAGGAGAGCATCATATTAACCATCCGACAGATTCACAATCAAGTATTCCATTATATGCAGCAAACCTGGGGTCGTGATAAAGTTGTTGAGTAATATGTTTGGGTTCTGTGTCTATATATACTGCACTAACTTGCTTACCAACCACATGTAATTATGTATGAATTTCATCCTTCTTTAATGACAATATGTAGCAGGGTTATTCTGAATGTATTATGTCTCTTTAAAAACTTTTTCTACCTTTCTTTGTTCTCCTCATAGTGCTTTTTATTTTATTTTTTAAACTGAAGTTCAAGAGCAGATCAGAATGCTATTTAGCTATTCCAAATTCAGCAGAACAAGTTTATCTATTCCATATTTTCACAGGTTCTAGTAAAACTGTAAGAAGGTAGCTAGATGTATAAAAGTTCAGTTGGTTATTATGAATTCAAAGACATGGCAGTCTATATCTTTCAAATCTGATTTAGACTGAATGACTAATAGGTTCGGGGCTACTTTTTTAAGTAGAAGCTGTAAATTATGTGTTTTTTTTATATGACCCATGTAAAAATTCATCTTCGTTTTATTGGTGGCCGTTGAAAAATATATTACATTAATTTAGCAGTGACTATGATGGTACCTGAGACAAGCTAGCTATAGATCACAACAGAATTAATAAAAATGGCAGAATCAGTAACAATGGAAGACAGCAAATCTTTACTGAAATACCTCTGTGATTATTTTTATATATTGGAAAAGAAACTACAATTGACAACTTATTACAAGATCAGTAGCTAAATCCCATTTCACCATCGTGAGTGGAGACACATTAAATCAGCAAATAGCAACTATAGACATGACGCTTTGCACGTTTTTGTATCAACGAATACAGACTCAATTAATAAAGGAAAATAACAAAAACTAGAACAACTTCTTAATCACAAAAACTCCATTTCCCAGCTCTTCCACAAATGAAACCAGTAAGCAGAATAGCCAATTTCCCTCTCCTTGCATTGGATAACTTTTTTTTCATACCCTCTCGATGCTCAAGTCATTCTGTAAGAACCACTTTAAGATCCAGGGTGAAATTAACTCAAACATGGCAGTCTACTCCTATCTATGCTTTTTGATATGGCCACTTTGCAGCAAGCAAACAAGCATGGACCTCAACATTTACATCAGCGTGGGCGATTTTCGTTTGCCAAGGGTCTGCTACAAGCATGGTCGTTGAGGCAGGGTTATTTCAACTCTTTTTTTCGAATCATTTTTACTTTTAAAAGAGGGTTATTTTTGTAATCTCATATTATTTTCCCATCTATATTTTATCTACAACCAAACATAGATTTTATAAATGCTACCTAATTTCCTTGATAAAATTTCTTACAACGAAACAATTTTTTTTTTTACATTCTCCTATCAAACTCACTTCCTCCCATTTCCCTATCAATATCATTTCCCTATTATTCTTAAAATTTCTCCTAAATCAAACACCCTTTGACGTCAGCATACATATAAAAGTTAATTAAACTTGTTATTTCTCTCTCATGTGCTTACGAGAGGTACGGTAACTGATAAGTCTCTGGAAAAAGACTTGAAGTGTTAATTGTTGGCATTAAATTGAAGAAAAATATTATTTGGATCCATTATATGTAACAAAATCTAGTATAACGTGATTCTAGTGTTTTGTTTTGAATTTTTTAAGTATTGGGCTGAATAATTTGAATGGCTTATGCAGGAATTTCAAGCTCAAAAACTTAGAAAACAGAACAGGCCCAAGTCAGCATTGCTTTGGAGAATAAGATAGGAAAAAGAAAAAAAGGAAAGAGGGAAAAGGAACCATTGATGCACTCTTACCTCAAATCAGAAATTTGAGACAAACTCAAGAAGCCCTAACCTTTTTCTTCTCCGATCGGCCACATCAAATTAGACCGCTTTGCCATCTTGATTTCTATTATCCATTGAACCATAACATAAACCAAGCCCTCAATTGTGATTCTTGTTAAGCTAGTAATCAACTAATCCCAATCAGTCCACTAAAGCCACAAATCAAACCAACCACACATATAGAAGAATCTTTTTTTATTTTGCGAATCTGAGGTAGTTACAGGCTGATGATGCACGTGGATGGTTAACGATTAGCTCACGCAACTGATGCATTTAAGGATGGAACGTTATAGGAGGAGCTAGTGCATAAATGTAGGGGTATGTGATACGAACTCGGACCCTGTTCTGACTCGAGAAGCACCTATGGAGAAGGGAGAGGACATTGTTCTGAGGGAGAGGACAAAACCAAGAGTACGAAGACGACCAACGTGGCTTGAAGACTTTGTGACAGACAATAGTGGCTAAGTGAGTGGGCCTTGTAGGTGGAGGCCCTGGGCCATGTCGGTGGAGGCCCAAACGTTACACTTTTATGTCATTTAATTGGTGGAGGCCCAAACATTACACTTTTATGTCATTTAATTGAATAACAAGTGGAGCTTGTGATAGAGGCCCAACCGTTTTGTATTTCAATTGCATTGTGTCAGTCTTTAAATACGGAGAGGTATGAGCAGGAGAGGTATCAAAAGTCTGTTATAACAAACCCATTTCTCTCTTTCTTGAATTCTCTGGAGTTGCCGGTGTTCTCGAATCGCCGTTGACAATAGTATAAGTATATTTTCAGTGCTGTTTGTGTGCTCTAGATAGTTTATACTATCAATTTGGTGCTCTCGTTGAGAGAAACTTCCAATCAAGGAGATGGCGGAAGGAACTCGTTCAGCGGTTAAGGCTAATGTAATGGATGAGTGCCTAGCCAAAATCGCTAGACACGAAGAACAGTTCAACGTGTTAGGAGAATTGTTGCAGAATATAAACCTGAAATTGACGGTCATGGAAGCAAAAATGGATCAGAAGAGCAAGATGAAAACAGAAAGCAAAGGAGGATCCAGCAGTGATACAGGTTTAGGAACTTTTTTTGGTAACAATGCATATAATCGGTGAAGTTTACTGTACTTCGATTCTCTAAGGGGAACCCGGAGCCATGGATTCATAAAATTCAGCAATTATACGGCTTTCACAACTTGTCTAATGCAAATAAACTTACACTGACTTCTTTCCAAATGGATGGACTAGCAGAGGAGTGGTTCCATTGGATGGAATGAAATCAGAGATTGAATACTTGATATGCATGTGATGTCCACCTATACGGTAAGCCTGAGTGTGTAGTACATACAAGATGGTGAGGCTGTGGGTGAGGTGCAAGCGGTGTTCTTTATACTCATGTGGGTATAGACATATTCCTGTATTTCTCTGGCCAGTAGATAGCGATAAACACACATGTCATAGATATCTGTTGCATTGCATAGTTTTGGAACTTATATTGAATTACTGTTTTAGAACTTATATTGCACATGCTACTGAGCTTGGGGTGGAAGATCCTTGAGGACCCCTTGTCTTACTGAGATTTCTTTGATTAGAGATCTCACCCCACGTTTGGGGACGCTTATTTCGGGTTAAGGTAATGTTGAGGCCTCAGGTGGCAGGAGGCCAGAGTTGAGCTAGATAGTGCTGATTATATGCTGATTGTACCTGTTGTTGTTATGCTGTTAGCTTCATCTAAGTTTATGGAGTATTATGTTGAGACTTGTTTGACTTTGCTGTTTATTTGGTGAGCATGGGGTTTGTCCATGCCACATTGACTTGTTATGTCTTAAGCTTTATTTGATGTTTTAATGATGTATCAGGATATTGTCCGGACTACGTGATATAGATCTGTGATTTTAGATACACACTTATCTTTATGTTATGAGGTATTTCAGTTAGTTGTCTTGCAATTTACATACAGGCATTGTTTTTATGAAATTGACTAAGTAATCAAGTTGGTAATCGATAATGACGTCATAATTGAAAAGAAAAAGAATATTCCGTATTTTTAATTAAGCACAGCTTAATACGATGTAATGTTAATATTCCAGGTATACACGGGGTGTTACATTTTATGGTATCAGAGCAACGGTTCAAGGGAAAAGCCTGTATGTATTGCAATGATTAGGATGTTTGGTTGTGTCTATCTTGGGTGTTACTCATATGGCTTTTATTATGATGATGCATATGTGATCACATTGCGTGGGCCTGATCAACTCATAAACTGTGTAACTTGTGCAGAGTCATGGTAGGATCCAGGAGGACACGAGAGACTGTTGAGGGTCAACCCGACCCAATCCTGGCTGGATTAGCTGAGATGCAGGAGGCCGCGAGAGTGGCCAACGTGGCAATGATGGACGCTGCTCGTGAAGCAAACCGGAGAGCCACTAAGGATGCGCTTGAGGCGAACCGTTTGGCGAACATGACCATGATGAGGGTCATGTTGGAGGAGATGAGAGCTGGTCCCGCTGTCGGACAGTTCCCACCGCCACCACCTCCACCGCCGCCACCACCGCCTCCACCACCTCCTAGTGAGCAGGAAGAGGGCCAGAGTCATGTTGAGGGCACTGGTCATGCGACTGGGGTGTTGGAGCCCTTTGTGGATTTTGCTGAGGATAGAGATGCTATCGACCGCAGGCTGAATGCTTCCCACGAGCACAAACCACCTTCTTTTGATGGATCTTATGATCCCATTGCTGCTGCCAGATGGTTACAGGCGTTGGACAAGATCTTCCAGATCATGTAGTGTACCGATCTGCAGAAGTTGATGTTTTCCACTTACATGCTGGAGGGCGAGGCCCATGAGTGGTGGACCAACATTTCTCTCATCTACGAGATGCAGGGCCGTGTGATGACTTGGCCGTTCTTTGAGGAGTGTTTTCTGGGTCAATATTTCCTGTATGATGCACATGAGAGGAAGCAAGGGGAGTTTGACCGATTGGTCCAGGGCTCGTTGTCAGTTGACGAGTACCTGGCCAAGTTTAATGAGCTGGTGAAGTTTTCACACTTCAGGATGGCAAGACCTACTCCTACATTCTTGGCTGCTAAGTTCCGCAGGGGACTTAGTGAGGATATTGCTGGTTACTTAGCTGGGTCTGCTTCTAGAGATTTTGGGACACTGGTTCAGCAAAGTCGTGATATTGAGGATTTCTACAGCACGAGTAAGGCCAAGAAGGCCACGGCAGATGAGACGACGACGACGACGAAGGTAGCTGGTAGTTCCACTTCTTGGCGAGACAGGAAGTTTGGGAACAAGGGAAAGGGTAAACAGATGGCAGCTCGGCAGACGCCGAATCAGTTCAAGATGACTTCTGCTCAGGGGAGCGCAGCGAGACCTCCTGCTCCCAAGTGTTCGGGATGTGGGAAGACTCATTTTGGGCCGTGTTCTACCGGTCAGCTGATTTGCTTTCAGTGTGGCAAGGAGGGCCACTTCTCTAGAGACTGTCCGTCGACGACAGGGATAGCTGCTGCTGTTCAGGCGGTTCCATTACAGATGGTTCCCCTTCCACCTACTTCGGCACCTGCAGTACCACCAGCCACGGGGCATGTTTATACTTTGGATCGTCAACAGTCAGATCGGGCTCCGAACCTTGTTAGAGGTACTGTTACCATTAGTGGTGCATCTGTTGATGTCTTGTTTGACTCTGGGGCTACGCATTCTTTTGTTGCTACCCCGATTGTTGTGGGGCTTGAATTGCCTATGCCTGTGCTTTCTCCACCGCTGCGGGTAACCACCGCCATCGGAGAAATTTATGTTTCTACCACTGTTCATCGCGATGTAGCGTTTCAGTGGGATGGACGTGACTTCTCGGTAGATTTGATAGGATTGCCGATGGCCAACTTGGAGATTATTCTGGGCATGGACTGGTTGTCTATAAATTGTGTGATGATTGACTGTTGTGCTAAGAAAGTGATGATGTCTCCGAGTGGATCCGCAGCTAGTTCCTCACCGTTCATTTCAGTCCTGCAAGCTAGAAAGGCGTTGACAGCAGGGGCTTTTGGCTATGTGATGTTGGGAGGTTTGGTGAGTGGGACACAGGAGGATCTCATTGGCATTCCTGTGGTGAGGGAATTCCTCGAGATATTTCCCGAGGAGATTCCTGAGTTTCCACCGCAGAGGGAGATAGAATTCTCCATCGACTTGTTGCCTGGTGTGGGGCCTATTTCTTTAGGTCCATACCGGATGTCTCCACCGGAGCTGGCAGAGCTGAAGAAGCATATCGAAGATCTTTCGGCGAAGGACTTCATTAGACCGAGTGTGTCTCCTTGGGGAGCACCGGTTATCTTCGTGAAGAAGAAGGACGGGATAATGCGATTGTGCACCGATTTTAGGCAGCTGAACAAGGTGACAATCAAGAACAAGTATCCTCTCCCTCAGATTGATGATCTGTTGGATCAGCTCAGGGGTGCTTGTGTGTATTCGAAGATTGATCTCCGGTCCGGATACCATCAGATTCGGGTGAAGCCGGAGGATGTCCCTAAGACCGCTTTTCGCTCGAGATACGATCACTTTGAGTATTTGGTGATTCCGTTTGGACTCACCAATGCACCTGCTGTGTTTATGGATTACATGAACCGGATTTTCCAGCCGTACCTGGATTAGTTTATGATCGTCTTCATTGACGATATTCTGATTTACTCCAAGACGGAGGAAGAGCATGTGGAGCATCTGAGGATTGTTTTGCAAGTGCTGAAGGAGAAGAATCTGTATGCGAAGCCTTCAAAGTGTGAGTTTTGGCTCAAGTCTGTGAAGTTCCTTGGGCACGTGATTTCAGCAGATGGAGTTGCAGTGGATCCTAACAAGATCGAGGCCGTACTGGATTGGGAGAGGCCCAAGACCATTACGGAAGTGAGGAGCTTTCTGGGTTTGGCAGGTTACTATCGGAGGTTCATCAAGGGTTTCTCCATGATGGTTCTCCCTTTGACTCGCCTCACTCGGAAGGAGACTCCATTTGTGTGGACTCACGAGTGTGAGGAATGTTTCCAAGAGTTGAAGGAGAGACTGACTACTGCTCCTGTGTTGGTCCTTCCTGATCCTGCGCTCGAGATTGAGCTTTACACTGATGCCTCCGGGAAGGGGCTGGGTTGTGTGTTGATGCAGTTGGGCAAGGTGATTGCCTATGCTTTGAGGCAGTTGAAGTCTCATGAGGAGAATTACCCTACTCATGATTTGGAGTTGGCTACTATTGTGTTTGCTTTTAAGATTTGGAGGCACTACCTTTTTGGCTTGAGGTTTGTGGTGTTCAGTGACCACAAGAGTTTAAAGTACCTGTTCGATCAGAAGGAGTTGAACATGAGGCAGAGGAGATGGATGGAGTTCATTAAGGACTACGACTTCGAGTTGAGGTACCATCCTGGCAAGGCCAGTGTGGTAGCAGATGCTTTGAGCCAGAAATCCGGGAGCCCCTCTAGTTCTTTGCTTTGTAATTTTGACGTGGTTGATAAGTTCCGGAACCTGGTGGTTACCTCTTATTGTGAGAGTGCACTTCTCGAGATGGAAGCAGTCGATGTTGTGAATAAGTTGATAGAAAAGATCAAAGAGGCACAAGTTCAGAGAGAGTGTTTGGACTATGTGAAGAACCAAGACGGTGTGTCTTGGAATGAGGATGAATTACTTTTGTTTCAGCAGAGGATAGTGGTTCCTCGAGGCCCGTTGACCGAAGAGTTCATGGCTGAGGCCCATAAGGGCCAGTTTTCTATCCACCCTGGTGCTACAAAGATGTATCAAGACTTGAAGAAGAACTTCTGGTGGCCGGGCATGAAGAAAGATGTTGCGGTTTTCGTGTCCAAGTGTTTGGTTTGTCAGAAGGTGAAGATTGAACACCAGAAGCCGTCTGGTAAACTTCAACCTCTTGAAGTACCACAGTGGAAATAGGAAAGTATTTCCATGGGTTTCGTGGTAGGTTTGCCTAAGACTCAGGCGGGTTGTGACTCTATCTGGGTTATTGTGGACAGGCTGACGAAGTTTGCCCATTTTCTTCCACTGAAGGTGAGCTTTTCCACAGAGCAGTTGGCCAAGCTTTATGTTCGTGAGATTGCGAGGCTTCACGGGGTGCCCGAGAGTATCATAGTGATAGGGACCCGAAGTTCACATCTCGGTTCTGGGATGCGCTGCAGGAGGCTTTTGGTACGCAGTTGAGATTGAGTACCGCCTATCACCCTCAGACTGATGGACAAACTGAGAGGACCATCCAGACCTTGGAGGATATGTTGCGAGCTTGCACGTTGGAGCAGGGCTCGACATGGGATAGGTACCTTCCGTTAGTGGAGTTTTCTTACAACAACAGTTTTCATGATAGCCTGGGCATGGCGCCCTACGAAGCACTGTATGGTAGGAGGTGTCAGACTCCTACTTGTTGGTCTGAGGTTGGGGACATAGAACTTTTTGGTTTGGACTTTGTCCAAGATACCACCCAGCAGATCCTGATAATCCGTGAAAAGTTGAAGCAGACGCAGAATCGTCAAAAGAGCTACTATGATGTCAAGCATCGACCTCTGGAATGCAGCGAGGGTGAGCATGTGTTTATGAGACTTTCACCTGTCACCGGTGTTGGATGAGCACTCGGAGTGAGGAAGCTGAGCCCGCGATTTATTGGGCCATACCAGATTCTTGGTAGAGTAGGACCTGTTGCCTATCGGTTAGCCTTGCCTCCGAACTCGGCCAACATCCACGACGTGTTTCACGTGTCTCAGCTTCGGAAGTACGTGGCAGATCCTTCGCACGTGGTGCAGCCCGATGATGTGGAGGTTCGGGAGAACCTAAAGACTCCCGTCGGACCACTTAGAATTCTCGATCGTGGCGAGAAACAGCTGAGGAATAAGACCATTCTGATGGTTAAAGTGCAGTGGACTAGACGCAATCCTGAAGAGTGTACGTGGGAGCGTGAGGATGAGCTTCTCCGTCAGTATCCCGACTTCCGTGACAGGTATGTTTTTGATTTTGAGGACAAAATCCTTAAAAAGGTGGGGTGAATATAAGAACCCGCACCGCTAATTAAGGTAATTAATTGATTAATTATGATAAATTAGTAATTGATTCCATAATTAACCCTAATAATTATTATGTGGCTTAAATAATTATAGTAAGAGGGTAAGAATGCTGAAAGTCGCTTTTCGGAAGAAAAATGCAGATACCGGTTCTGCTAGTCGGTAT
Organism: Gastrolobium villosum; assembly: GCA_032173675.1. Lineage (NCBI taxonomy): Eukaryota > Viridiplantae > Streptophyta > Magnoliopsida > Fabales > Fabaceae > Gastrolobium > Gastrolobium villosum. The sequence continues at coordinate 24,041 of JAVKPL010005704.1, forward strand.
AAATGTGTTCCAAAAAAGTATTCAGAAAATTATAATAAGGGCATGATAATTACTAGAATATTATATAGGACTGGTAAAACGATTTTCAAGTTAAAATAATGTGATCTGATGCCAGAACTGATACTGGCTATGGAAAAACGCGTACCGGAAAGTTATTCAAAAAAATTAAATAAAAATATGATAATTCTTAGAAAAATGAGTAGGTTAAGATTCCAAAGTTTGGGATCAAGATCGTTTGCGTAGCTATTAAGGCTAATACTGCGCGGTTAAGTGGATTTGGCTATATATGCACCTATTTGGCACAAAATCCTAAAAACCTAACTTACCTACGTGAGTGTGGCTGCAGCTTTGTCTTCCTTGCTGCCACCCTTTCTCCTTGGCCACCTTGCTTGAGAGAAACCACCAAGCTACCACCTTTCCTTTGATTCTCTTCACCTAAACACTTGAGTGAGGGTGAGTGTGGTCTTGTGTGAGAGTGGAGTGTTCCATTGCTGATTTCCAGCCTCTGTTTTGTGGTGTTCTTGGGCTGAGTTATTTACCTTGAGGGGAAGAACCTTTGTTCTTTGGTTGAGTGGCTTCAAGGAGCCACCTTTGGTGAGAAAGACCCTCCTTGGTGTGGCATTTTCGTGCACCTTACTGAACCTGAGTTTTGGAGCTGTTGAGAGAGCTCCAAGAGCATCATCCTCCTCTATTTTGGCTTGTGGTATGATCACCACCTTTGAACTTGAGTTTTTATGCTTAAAAATGGAACCTTGATGCATGTAGAGGCTAAAAGATGATAACTTAACGTTGTGTAATGTCAAACACACATAGAAATGCATGCTTTAGGGTCTTTAATTGGTAAAAACCCAACCTTGGAAGGATATCTTCACGAAAATGCAGAACTGCATTCTGTTGTGAAATATCCGGATATTTGTCGAGCAGATATCCAAATATTGATATCCGGATATGGTATCTGGATATTGATATCCGGATATGGGATTTGGATATCAGGATATTGTATATCCGGATATGGTTAGTGTGATATCCGAATATTGCATATCCGGATATGCTTCGAGGAATATCCAGATATTCTGGGGTTTCGAAGAACAGTAGCTTTACTGTTCATACAGTAGGCTGTTGGGGGTTTGAGGACCCTAGATTAAGGAAGTTGAACTTCTGTAATTAATGGACTAAGTCAGAATCATGTGATTAAGGACTTGTGGCTTTGTTACAAGCCTTAAGACATAAAACGTAAAAGAAAAGGCGTTGCCTTTTATTGTATGCTTGAGATGCATGTTTATTGATATGTTAATGGTCCATAACAGATCTTAATACTGCTGCGTGTGGACTTCGAGCTTGTGGCTTGGATAGCTAGCTTAAGAGGTAAGCTTCCGTATCCTCGGTTTAGCCATGTTGTGGTTCCACCATGTCCCTTGGGGATGTGGTTTATGCATGCTGTGTTACATGCTTTGATGTTTTGTAAATGCTGTTGAGCTTTTATATGCAATGTGCTTTTATGATATGCATGTGATGTCCACCTATACGGTAAGCCTGAGTGTGTAGTACATACAAGATGGTGAGGCTGTGGGTGAGGTGCAAGCGGTGTTCCTTGTACTTATGTGGGTATAGACGTATTCCTGCATTTCTCTGGCCAGTAGATAGCGATAAACACACATTTCATAGATATCTGTTGCACTGCATAGTTTTGGAACTTATATTGAATTAATGTTTTAGAACTTATATTGCACATGCTAGTGAGCTTGGGGTGGAAGATCCTTGAGGACCCCTTGTCTTACTGAGATTTCTTTGATTAGAGATCTCACCCCACGTTTGGGGATGCTTATTTCAGGTTCAGGTAATGTTGAGGCCTCAGGTGGCAGGAGGCCAGAGTTGAGCTAGATAGTGCTGATTATATGCTGATTGTACCTGTTGTTGTTATGCTGTTAGCTTCATCTAAGTTTATGGAGTATTATGCTGAGACTTGTTTGACTTTGTTGTTTATTTGGCGAGCATGGGGTTTGTCAATGCCATGTTGACTTGTTATGTCTTAAGTTTTATTTGATGTTGTAATGATGTATCAAGATATTGTCCGGACTACGTGATGTAGATCCGTGATTTAGATACACACTTATCTTTATGTTATGAGGTATTTCAGTTAGTTGTCTTGCAATTTACATACAAGCATTTTTTTTTATGAAATTGACTAAGTAATCAAGTTGGTAATCGATAGTGACGTCATAATTGAAAAGAAAAAGAATATTCCGCATTTTTAATTAAGCACAGCTTAATACGATGTAATGTTAATATTCCGGGTATACACGGGGTGTTACATATTACATTTTGAATTCGTGAAGAACCTTCTCGTTCTGTTACTTCTACTTTCACTATTTCTTTCCTTTGAGAATAAAGATCAAGCTTACTTTTAATTCAGATTTCATTTTAGTTTTACTTTTCAACATGCATTGTTAAATCTTTTTTCTGGAATTCTGATGGAGATGATTAGTACCCATTAATAATCTAAAGTGTTGTGCATGTTCTTGATGTTTGAGCAGTGAATATTTTTTGGTTTAAGTTCCATGGGAATGGACAAGATTCTTGCATGAACTTGTATTTGGAAATTCAAGTTCGTGATTTCATTAATTCAAGTTTTTAGATTAGGAATAATCTAAGAAAGAATCTGATTTCAAGTTATCAGTAAAATGATTCAAAAAATTAAGGGATTAATGTGAATCATTTCACAAACTAAATTTGGGAAAGTTTAGTGTGGTTCTACTAAAAGTCAGATTCCATCAATTTTAGGTCCTATAACAGTTAAATCGCGTGACTGCAATTTTAAGGGAAAAGTCATCAAAGTCAGAATTCTGGATTTTCTAATATTCATCTTTACTCTTATAAACGTGTTCTTGCTGTTCTTAATATAGTTTACAATTCAAAAATTACAAGTTTCATTGAAAAAGAATAACCGAAAGAAATTGATTATGCCGTTCCCAGAGAACGATAACTCTTTCTTTTGAAAAATACTTCTAACATTGACCTCCACAATAAGAAAATATGATCCCTACAAAATGCTTGAATTTTTGTTAGAGGGTCCACTTTTAATACAAGTTTGAATGTCTTTAAACCAGATAAATTAATTTTTTGATAAATCGATTTAAAAAAATGAAATGAATCATAATATTCTTATTCGGACATTAATGAGAAAAAACGTGAGAGATTTAAGAGTAACTTTGACAACAATCATCTAATATTTAAGCTTAAACAAACTATCGCTTTTTTTATTTATTTACTGCATATTTTTTAAAAAATTCTTAAAATTTTAAAGGGTTATCTAAAATTTAAATTTTTGGAAATAAAATGTAACTTTAATTTAATAAATATATCTATTATTAGTAAAAATTATGAAAAAAATATATGTATCTTGAAAATTCAATGTTAATTAAGTCCTTTGTAACTGGCATTATTTATTAAAAATAGAAATAAGGTATTTAACATTTTAAGTTATATATTTTTTAAGTACATAATTAAATTTAAAAATAGAAAAAAAGATTAATGTACAACAAAAATGAAAGGCCACCACGCAAAAGCCCAAATAATTTGCTAACACTGTAAGCCAAGCCCATTTGTCCTGTTACCAAATAAAAGAAAGGCATGTTCATGAAGACCATATTTGAATTTAGGATTGAGAAACGAACAGAATGGAATTGTGAGAAAAGAAAGAACAGAACACAGGAGACACGTATAGAGAAGAAACTCTCTCTCTATAATTCTTCTCTCTAATTTCCGCTCTCTTAATCTCCTTTTCCGTTGAGTTATGGCTCAGAGTACTTGCCTGCGTGACCTCAACGCTCAAGTCCTTAGCCTCACCACTCAAATCCATGCTCACTACCAGTAACTTAATGCCCTTTCTAATTGGATCACCACCGTGGAAGGAACCTGATAGCCTCAAGCTATATTATCAACACACACAAACAAGAAATGGAAGAACAAAGTATATTATATTTCAGCAATTTGAGTTTGCCGATTACTCCATGAGAAAAGAGAAGAAGCAAGCAAGTTTGTTACAAGATATGAGCTACCCTCTCACGCTTTCCTTACTACCTAATATATTGAATTGAAAACATGGGTAATGGGCTATAACACAGAGGCCCAATACACCCTATTCTATTATCCATGTGGCTTAATGAAACCAGCCCATTTATTAGAGTTGGCCCACTCCGCTCGGAACGCTCGGCCCATTCCTTCCACTCCTAGCCACGTGTATGGAGCACATAGTCCTGGGTCCACTTCGCTGGAAGCTTCACGCGTTTTCCTCTCCTCAGTTGCGTGTCCTGTTGCTCCTCGATCTCCTTCTCTCTGGTTTCTTCTTCCTCAGCCTCATGGGTGTCTCTCACTTGGCTTCCTGGACTGGGGTCCTTATCAAATCCCTCGTCCCTCAAAGACTCAATCTTGTCCTCAAGATTGAAGTGGGGAAACGCCTGACAGAACTCAGATGCGGTCATCCACGACGCGTTTTCAAGAGGAAGGCCGCGCCACTCTATAAGAACCTGCAAGTCTGGACCTTTAACGCCTGAGACAGTCCGGGAACGCACGATGGCCAGCGGATCGGTCACCGGATGATTCTCCCAGGTCACTGTTGGTAGCGGTTGTGGATGAAAGGACAAATTTTGTCGGAAGGCCTTTAGTAAGGACACGTGGAACACAGGGTGTATCTTTGACCCTTCCGGAAGTGCTAAGCGGTAAGCCACGGCTCCAACGCGTTCGGTGATGGGAAAAGGCCCATAATACAGGCGAGTTCTGTGCAAATTTTCCCTGATCTGGCGGATTATGGCATCTCTTCGTGTCAACAGGGTCTCTACTGCTTCGATCTGAGAAGATCTTCCATCATACGACTGTAGAGTGTAACAGCCCGTGTTAACCCGGTCTGTTAACACACTATCGTATTAAGCCACGCTTAATTAAAATGCGGAATAACTTTTTCTTTAATTCAATTATGACGTCATTAACTTAACCAACTTGATTACTTAATCATTTTCATAAAAATACTGCCTGTATGTAAATTGCAAGACAACTAACTGAATACCTCGTACATAAATATAAGTGAGTATCTAAAGCCACAGGTCTACACAAGTAGCCTGGGTCAAAATCCTGATACTTTAATTACAACATCAACATAAAAAGACGATAACAATCATGTGGCATGGACAAACCCCATGCTCACCAAATAAGGCAACAATGCCCACAAATAGTCTCAACATAAACTTAGCATAATTAAAACAGAAAACATAAACAACAGTAGAAATAGCATAACAGCAGTCAGCATATCATCAATCAGCTCAACTCTGGCCTCCTGCCACCTGAGCCCTCAACATTACCTGATCCTGAAATAAGCGTCCCCAAACGTGGGGTGAGATCTCTAACAAGAAATCTCAGTAAGACAAGGGGTCCTCAAGGAGTCTCCACCCCAAGCTCACTTACATGTGTAATATAAGTTCTAAAAACAGTATTACAGTATAAGTTCTAAAATCATGCGATGCAGCAATTATTCATGTCATGTGTGCTTTCAAATCTACTGGCCAGAGAAATGTAGGAATACGTCTATGCCTACATGAGTACATGGATACTACCTGCACCTCACCCACATGCTTCTCCATCTTGTATGTACTACATACTCAGGATTGTCGTCTAGGTGGACACCACATGCATATCATAATGCTCATTACATATAAACAGCTCAACAGCATTTCCAAAATAATCAAAGCATGTAACACAGCATGCATAAACCCATCCCCATGGGACATGGTGGAACATCAAAATGGCTAAACCGAGGACACGAAAGCTTACCTTGCAAGCTAGCTATCCAAGCCAAGAGTCCGCACAAACTCAAAGTCCAAACACAGCAGAATCACAATCTGTTTTAGACCAATAATTATATCAATATTAATATTCTAATATTTACAATGTTAAACTAGACATCTTGAGGTTTCCAACGATATACTTTATGTCTCAATTGGAGTTGTATAACTCCGGTTATGATTTTCGCAAAGTGACTGCTGCCAACTGAATTTCCAGCAACCAAGACGCGACTTTAAACTAACACTGAGATCAAACCACTTATCCAATGGCTACTAAATTTTACAGGGTTATAGCCTTATGTGTTAGCTACACATAGGTCCAAACGGCACTCGATTTGGAGCTCTGTAGCTCAAGATATCGAATTTTTACCGAAACAGGTTCGTTGCTGTCCCCATATCCGGATATGGATATCCGGATATCATATCCGGATATGGATATCCGGATATCATATCCGGATACTGATATCCGGATATCATATCCGGATACTGATATCCGGATATCTGCCCGACAATATCCAGATATCTCACGACGGAATGCATTTTCTGCATTTCGTGAATATCCAATCCATAGGTTCAACTTTTTAACCGATTAAAGGCACTTAAAGATGCATTTTTAGTTCATTTTAGGTTCATATATCTTATACCCTCTTGTTTACTCATTAAACATGGTCAAGACATCAACTTTAAGCATTATAAACCCATGATCATAGTGAGGTAACTTACCAAAGTTCAAAACAGAGGCAAGTTGTGCTCTTGGAGCTCTCCCAAGGTTCCTCAAACTCAGCCTAAGTAGGAGCACGAAAATGGCACTTCAAGGTGGGTTCTTGCACCACAAGAAGGCACTTTGAAGCTCACAATGACTACCACAAAGTAGCCATTACTAAAGCTTCAAACTCATGCTCACTAACTACACACACACAGCTTTCTCAACACAGAATGATGGCCACAATGCAGCCCCAAGGTTAACTCTCACCTTCACAAATGTTTAAACAAGCATGAAAGGTGATAACTTGGCTAAGGAATGAAGAAGGAAGAAGAAGAAGAAGAAGAAGAAGAAGGAGGGTGGCAGCTGCAGCCACAAGTCAAGTTCTGAATAGTAAACCTAGGGTTGTGTGCCCTTAGTGTGTCTATTTATAGGCAATCCACTTAAACGCGCAGTATTAGCCTTAATCGCAAAGTAAAAGATCTTGATCCCAAACTTCGGATTCTAGACCTACGCATTTTTCTAAGATTTGTCATATTTTTATTTTATTTTTCGGAGCACCTTTCCGGTACGCGCTTTTCCATAGCCAGTATCAGTTCTGGCATCAGATTACGTCATTTTGACTTGAAACTTGTTTTACAAGTCCTACATAATATTCTAGTAATTATCATGCATTTGTTATAATTTTCCGGGATACTTTTCCGGTACGCATTTATACCGAGTAGCAGAACCGGTATCTGTGCTTTTCTTCCGAAAGGCGACTTTCAGCATTTTTACTCACTCAATATAATTATCTAAGCCCATTAATAATTATTAGGGTCAATTATGGAATTATTTCCTAATTATCATAATTAATTCGCTAATTACCTTAATTAGCGGTGTGGGTTCTTACATTCACCCCACCTTTTTAAGGATTTTGTCCTCAAAATCAGAAACATACCTGTCTCGAAAGTCGGGATACTGTCGGAGAAGCTCGTCCTCTCGCTCCCAGGTACACTCCTCAGGAGTTCTTCCTGACCATTGTACTTTAACCATCGGAATGATCTTGCTCCTCAACTGCTTCTCGCCACGATCGAGGATCTTGAGTGGTCCGACGGGAGTCTTTAGGTTCTCCCGAACCTCCACATCATCCGGCTGCACCACGTGCGAAGGATCGGCTATGTACTTCCGAAGCTGAGACACGTGAAACACGTCGTGGATGTTGGCTAAGTTCGGAGGTAAGGCGAGTCGATAGGCAACTGGTCCTACTCTACCAAGGATCTGGTAGGGCCCTATGAATCGCGGGCTCAACTTCCTCACGCCGAGTGCCCGTCCAACACCGGTGACAGGTGAGAGTTTCACAAACACGTGCTCACCCTCACTGAACTCCAGTGGTCGATGCTTGACATCGTAGTAGCTCTTCTGACGATTCTGCGCCTGCTTCAACTTTTCCCTGATCATTTGGATCTGTAGGGTAGTATCTTGGACAAAGTCCAAGCCGAATAGCTCTTTATCTCCAACCTCAGACCAGCAGGTAGGAGTCCGACACCTCCTACCGTACAGCGCTTCGTAGGGTGCCATGCCCAGACTAGCATGAAAACTGTTGTTGTATGAGAATTCAACCAACGGAAGGTACCTATCCCATGCAGAACCCTGCTCCAACGTGCAAGCTCTCAGCATGTCCTCCAATGTCTGGATGGTCCGCTCAGTCTGTCCGTCAGTCTGAGGGTGATAGGCGGTACTCAATCTCAACTGCGTACCAAAAGCCTCCTGCAGCGCCTCCCAGAACCGAGATGTGAACTTCGGGTCCCTATCACTGATGATACTCTCGGGAACCCCGTGAAGCCTCACAATCTCGCGGACATATAGCTTGGCCAACTGCTCTGTAGTGAAGCTCACCTTCACTGGAAGAAAATGGGCAGACTTGGTCAATCTGTCCACTATGACCCAAATAGAGTCACAACCAGCCTGAGTTTTAGGCAATCCCACCACGAAGTCCATGGAAATACTCTCCCACTTTCACTGTGGAATCTCCAGAGGTTGAAGTTTTCCAGACGGTTTCTGGTGTTCAATCTTTACTTTCTGGCAAATAAGGCATTTGGACACGTAGACCGCTATGTCCTTCTTCATGCCCGGCCACCAAAAATTTCTTTTTAAGTCCTGATACATTTTTGTAGCACCAGGGTGGATAGTGAACCGGCCCTTATGAGCCACTGCCATAACCTCCTCATTCAATGGCCCTCGAGGAATAACAATCCTCTTCTGGAACAGCAATAAACCATCATCATTCCAAGACACACCGTCCTGGTTCTTCACGTAATCAAGGCATTCTCTTTGCACTTGCGCCTCTTTGATCTTTTCCATCAGCTCATTGATCACTTCTGCTGTTTCCATTTCGAGCAGTGCGCCCCCAAACAAGGAGTTCACTCTCAAGTCTCTGAACTTCTCGATCATCTCGTAGTCGTTCATCATTAAGCTGGATAAGCTCACGGATTTCTGACTCAAAGCATCAGCTACCACATTGGCCTTGCCAGGATGGTACCTCAACTCGAAGTCGTAATCCTTCAAGAACTCCATCCATCTTCGTTGTCTCATGTTCAACTCCTTCTGGTCAAACAGGTACTTCAGGCTCTTGTGATCACTGAATACAGCAAACTTCATGCCAAACAGGTAATGCCTCCAAATCTTGAAAGCAAAAACAATGGCTGCCAACTCCAAGTCGTGAGTCGGGTAGTTCTCCTCATGAGGTTTCAACTGTCTTGAAGCGTAAGCAACCGCTTTCCCTTTCTGCATCAGCACACAGCCAAGTCCTTTACCAGAGGCATCGCAGTATAACTCGAATTGCTCCGCAGGATCAGGAAGGACTAACACAGGAGCAGTAGTCAGTCTCTCCTTCAACTCCTGGAAACATTCCTCACACTCATGTGTCCACACGAATGGAGTCTCCTTTCGGGTAAGGCGAGTCATCGGTAGCACCATCTTGGAGAATCCTTCTATGAACCTCTGATAGTAACCTGCCAAACCCAGGAAGCTTCTCACTTCTGTAACCGTCTTGGGCCTCTCCCAGTCCATCACGGCCTCAATCTTGTTAGGATCTACTGCAACTCCATTAGCTGAAATCACATGACCCAGAAATTTCACCGCCTTGAGCCAAAACTCGTATTTCGACGGCTTGGCATAAAGCTTTTTCTCTTTTAGCACTTGCAGCACAATCTTCAAGTGCTCGGTATGCTCCTCCTCCGTCTTGGAGTAGATCAAGATGTCGTCAATGAAGACGATCACAAACTGATCCAGGTACGGCTGGAAGATTCTGTTCATGTAGTCCATGAACACTGCGGGTGCATTGGTGAGTCCAAACGGGATCACCAAGTACTCGTAGTGCCCGTACCTCGAGCGAAATGCTGTTTTCGGGACATCCTCCGGCTTTACCCGTATCTGATGGTAACCGGACCGGAGGTCGATCTTGGAATACACACAAGCACCCCTGAGCTGATCCAGCAAATCATCAATGCGTGGAAGAGGGTACTTGTTCTTGATTGTCACCTTGTTCAACTGTCTGTAGTCGGTGCACAACCGCATGGTCCCATCCTTCTTTTTCACAAAAATGACCGGTGCTCCCCAGGGAGACACACTCGGCCGAATAAAATCTTTCGCTGAAAGCTCCTCGATATGCTTCTTCAGCTCCGCCAACTCTGGTGGCGACATCCGGTATGGAGCCAACGATATAGGCCCCACACCAGGCAATAAATCGATGGAGAACTCTATCTCCCTCTGTGGAGGAAACTCAGGAATCTCCTCAGGAAACACCTCGAGGAATTCCCTCACCACAGGAATGCCAGTGAGATCCTCCTGTGTCCCACTCACCAAACCTCCCAACATGACATAGCCAAATTCCCCTGCTCTCAAGGCCCTCATCGCCTGCAGGACTGAAATGAACGGTGAGGAACTGGCTGTGGACCCACCCGGAGACATCACCACTTTCTTGGCACAGTAATCAATCATTGCACAGTTTCTGGACAACCAATCCATGCCCAAAATAATTTGAAGGTTGGCCATCGGCAATCCTATCAGATCTACCAAGAAGTCACGGCCATCCCACTGAAACGCTACATCGCGATGAACAGTGGAGGTCAAACATTTTTCTCCGGTGGCGGTGGTCACCCGCATCGGTGGAGAAAGCACATCACTGGGCAACTCAAGCCCCACAGCAATAGGGGTAGCAACAAAAGAGTGCGTTGCCCCGGAATCAAACAAAACATCAATAGTTGATCCACCAATGGTAACAGTACCTCTGACCAGGTTCGGAGCTCTGTCCGACTGCTGACGATCAAGCGTGTAGACTCGTCCGGTAGTAGGTTGCACGGCTGGTGCCCCAGTAGGAACCATCTGCAATGGCACAGCCTGCACTGCAGCAACTCTCGCCGTCGGACAATCTCTCGAGTAGTGGCCCTCCTTGCCACACTGGAAGCATATCAACTGTCCGGTAGAGCACGGCCCAAAATGTGACTTCCCGCATCCAGAACATCTGGGAGCAGGAGGTCTAGCGGCGCTCCCCTGAGCAGCAGTCTTTCCGAACTGATTTGGCGTTTGCTTAGCCGCCAACGGTGGTTTGCCCTTGCCCTTGTTGGCAAAATTCTTGTTCTTCCAGGGAGTAGAACCACCAGCGCTCTGCGACACCTCAACCTTGGCCCTCTTGGCCTGACTCGCACGGCAGTAATCCTCGATGTCGCGGCACTGCTGCACCAACGCTCCAAAGTCTCTCGAAGCAGAACCAGCGAGGTGTCCAGCAATATCCTCATTAAGTCCCCTCCGGAACTTGGCCGCCAGAAAAACGGGAGTCGGTCTCGCCATGCGGAAATGAGAGAACTTGACCAGCTCATTAAACTTGGCCAGGTACTCGTCAACAGACAACGAGCCCTGTACCAACCGGTCAAACTCCCCCTGCTTCCTCTCCTGTGAGTCATAAGGGAAGTACTGACCCAGGAAGCTCTCCTCGAAGAATGGCCATGTCATCACATGACCTTGCATCTCATAGACCTGAGACAGGTTGGTCCACCACTCATGGGCCTCGCCCTCCAGCATGTATGTGGCGAACAGCAGCTTCTGCGGATCGGTGCACTGCATGATCCGGAAAATCTTGTCCAGCGCCTGTAACCATCTGGCAGCAGCAATGGGATCATATGATCCGTCGAAGGTAGGTGGCTTATGCTTGCGGAAAGCATTCAGCCGGCGATCGATCTCGTCACGATCCTCAGCAAGAACGGGGATAGTCTGCATAACCCCCGTCAAATGACTACCCTCGCCCATCTGGCTCTGGGTGTCCTCCTGTTGACTAGGCGGAGGTGGAGGCGGTGGCGGCGGTGGAGGTGGTGGAGGACCCTGGCCCGCAGCAGGACCAGCCCTCAGCTCCTCCAACATGACCCTCATCATCGTCATGTTGGCCATCCGGTTCTCCTCCAGAACCTCTGCCGTGGTTTGTCGGTTCGCATCTCTAATTGTGTAAAGCATTGCCCGGTTTGCCAGCCTCGTGGCTTCCTGGTCGGCTAGTTGGGCCGCCTGCATCTCAGCTAATGCAGCCAGGACAGGATCCGATTGATCCTCGCTTGTACTCGTGTTCCTCCTCGGTGGTACCATGACTCTGCACAAGTTACACAACGAATGAGTTGATCAGGCCCACGCCATGTGGTCACAAATGCATTATCATCACACACACCAGTCAGAGAGAACACAAAGTAGACACGCAACGACACATCCTAAGTTATTGCAATACATACAGGCTTTTCCCTAGAAAGTGCTCTGATACCATAAAATGTAACAGCCCGTGTTAACCCGGTCTGTTAACACACTATCGTATTAAGCCACGCTTAATTAAAATGCGGAATAACTTTTTCTTTAATTCAATTATGACGTCATTAACTTAACCAACTTGATTACTTAATCATTTTCATAAAAATACTGCCTGTATGTAAATTGCAAGACAACTAACTGAATACCTCGTACATAAATATAAGTGAGTATCTAAAGCCACAGGTCTACACAAGTAGCCTGGGTCAAAATCCTGATACTTTAATTACAACATCAACATAAAAAGACGATAACAATCATGTGGCATGGACAAACCCCATGCTCACCAAATAAGGCAACAATGCCCACAAATAGTCTCAACATAAACTTAGCATAATTAAAACAGAAAACATAAACAACAGTAGAAATAGCATAACAGCAGTCAGCATATCATCAATCAGCTCAACTCTGGCCTCCTGCCACCTGAGCCCTCAACATTACCTGATCCTGAAATAAGCGTCCCCAAACGTGGGGTGAGATCTCTAACAAGAAATCTCAGTAAGACAAGGGGTCCTCAAGGAGTCTCCACCCCAAGCTCACTTACATGTGTAATATAAGTTCTAAAAACAGTATTACAGTATAAGTTCTAAAATCATGCGATGCAGCAATTATTCATGTCATGTGTGCTTTCAAATCTACTGGCCAGAGAAATGTAGGAATACGTCTATGCCTACATGAGTACATGGATACTACCTGCACCTCACCCACATGCTTCTCCATCTTGTATGTACTACATACTCAGGATTGTCGTCTAGGTGGACACCACATGCATATCATAATGCTCATTACATATAAACAGCTCAACAGCATTTCCAAAATAATCAAAGCATGTAACACAGCATGCATAAACCCATCCCCATGGGACATGGTGGAACATCAAAATGGCTAAACCGAGGACACGAAAGCTTACCTTGCAAGCTAGCTATCCAAGCCAAGAGTCCGCACAAACTCAAAGTCCAAACACAGCAGAATCACAATCTGTTTTAGACCAATAATTATATCAATATTAATATTCTAATATTTACAATGTTAAACTAGACATCTTGAGGTTTCCAACGATATACTTTATGTCTCAATTGGAGTTGTATAACTCCGGTTATGATTTTCGCAAAGTGACTGCTGCCAACTGAATTTCCAGCAACCAAGACGCGACTTTAAACTAACACTGAGATCAAACCACTTATCCAATGGCTACTAAATTTTACAGGGTTATAGCCTTATGTGTTAGCTACACATAGGTCCAAACGGCACTCGATTTGGAGCTCTGTAGCTCAAGATATCGAATTTTTACCGAAACAGGTTCGTTGCTGTCCCCATATCCGGATATGGATATCCGGATATCATATCCGGATATGGATATCCGGATATCATATCCGGATACTGATATCCGGATATCATATCCGGATACTGATATCCGGATATTTGCCCGACAATATCCAGATATCTCACGACAGAATGCATTTTCTGCATTTCGTGAATATCCAATCCATAGGTTCAACTTTTTAACCGATTAAAGGCACTTAAAGATGCATTTTTAGTTCATTTTAGGTTCATATATCTTATACCCTCTTGTTTACTCATTAAACATGGTCAAGACATCAACTTTAAGCATTATAAACCCATGATCATAGTGAGGTAACTTACCAAAGTTCAAAACAGAGGCAAGTTGTGCTCTTGGAGCTCTCCCAAGGTTCCTCAAACTCAGCCTAAGTAGGAGCACGAAAATGGCACTTCAAGGTGGGTTCTTGCACCACAAGAAGGCACTTTGAAGCTCACAATGACTACCACAAAGTAGCCATTACTAAAGCTTCAAACTCATGCTCACTAACTACACACACACAGCTTTCTCAACACAGAATGATGGCCACAATGCAGCCCCAAGGTTAACTCTCACCTTCACAAATGTTTAAACAAGCATGAAAGGTGATAACTTGGCTAAGGAATGAAGAAGGAAGAAGAAGAAGAAGAAGAAGAAGAAGGAGGGTGGCAGCTGCAGCCACAAGTCAAGTTCTGAATAGTAAACCTAGGGTTGTGTGCCCTTAGTGTGTCTATTTATAGGCAATCCACTTAAACGCGCAGTATTAGCCTTAATCGCAAAGTAAAAGATCTTGATCCCAAACTTCGGATTCTAGACCTACGCATTTTTCTAAGATTTGTCATATTTTTATTTTATTTTTCGGAGCACCTTTCCGGTACGCGCTTTTCCATAGCCAGTATCAGTTCTGGCATCAGATTACGTCATTTTGACTTGAAACTTGTTTTACAAGTCCTACATAATATTCTAGTAATTATCATGCATTTGTTATAATTTTCCGGGATACTTTTCCGGTACGCATTTATACCGAGTAGCAGAACCGGTATCTGTGCTTTTCTTCCGAAAGGCGACTTTCAGCATTTTTACTCACTCAATATAATTATCTAAGCCCATTAATAATTATTAGGGTCAATTATGGAATTATTTCCTAATTATCATAATTAATTCGCTAATTACCTTAATTAGCGGTGTGGGTTCTTACATAGAGCAGGTGGCAAACGGCCATAGAGGACCTGAAAGGGGGAAGAGCCAATGGAAGAATGATAGGACGAGTCATATGAAAACTCTGCCCATGGTAAGTACTGAACCCAACTCTGAGGATTTTCCATTGTATAGCAACGTAAATATTGCTCTAAGCCTCGATTGGTAACCTCTGTCTGTCCATCGCTTTCAGGGTGATTTGCGATACTGAAATGAAGGCGAGTGCCACTCAATCGGAATAACTCTTGCCAGAACTTGCTAATAAAGATTCGGTCCCTATCTGAGACTATTGAGCGAGGTATGCCATGATGTTTACAAATATCAGCAACGAATACAGAAGCCACCTTGGACGCAGTAAAGTTGCTAGATAATGCTGAGAAATGGGCGTACTTGGATAATCTATCCACTACCACCATGATGGCCGTTTTACCTTCAGATTGAGGAAGCCCAACGATGAAGTCCATTGATAAATCGTCCTATACCGCGTGTGGAATAGCTAGCGTTGAAATAATGCGTTGAAATGCGGTGTAGTGTTTTCTTCACTCCCCCATGACCACCAATAACCGTGGAGTGAAATTCATGCAACACAACTATTTTTAAATCAGAGGTGTTAGCCAAAACAATTATCCCCTTGTAGAAAATCAGTCCTTCCTTGAATGTGTACTGCTCAAATCCTTCTTTCTGCTCTTATATTGCTTGAACTAATCGAATTAATTCGGATTTTTGTGTAACTTCAGCCTTGATGGAATCCAGCAGGGGGTTGACTACCGTGGATAGCGTGAGCAAGGAGTGCTGCTCAGTTTCCTCACCTTGTGCCCCTTCATGAACTCTGGACAATGCATCCGCCACCTTGTTAACAGCACCTGGATAATATTCGATGGTGTAATCAAACCCCAAGAGCTTCACCAAAAAATGTTGCTGTTCTGGTGTTTGAAAAACCTGAGCCATCAACTCCTTAATGCTGTGTTGATCAGTCCTGATGGTAAACTGACTTCCTAACAAGTACTGACGAAATTTTGCAACACCTTATGTTATGGAAAATAATTCCCTAACATAAGTTGATGACTGTTGCATTTTCTTTGACAGCTCACGACTAAAATAGGCTATGGGTTGACCGTTATGGCTGAGAACCGCACCTATTCCCACCCCTGAAGCATCTGTGGTCAACACGAAAGGTCTGCTAAAATCTAGTAGTGCCAAGACCGGAGGATTAGAGAGGACCATCTTCAATTGTTGCATAGATTGAGTTGCACCATCATTCCATTGAAACCCATATTTTTGGAGCAGCATGGTTAAGGGTGCTGCTAATTGTGAAAATCCTTTCACGAACTTCCTATAGTACCCAGCTAACCCTAGGAAGCCCCTTAGTTGTTTTACCGTAGTGGGTGTTTTCCATTCAGTGATGGCTTTTATCTTATTGGCATCTGGTCGTACCCCTGAGGCCCCAACAACATGTCCTAGGTATTCCACCTCAAATTGGCCAAATGAACATTTCTCCCTCTTCGCATAGAGTTGGTTCTCCTGTAAACAACTAAGCACAGCCCTTAGGTGTCCCAGATGATCTTCTATGGTTCTGCTATACACCAAGATGTCGTCAAAAAATACAATCACAAATTTTCTCAAAAGGGTTTAAGTACCGAATTCATGATTCCCTGAAAGGTAGCTGGTGCGTTGGTTAGGCCAAAAGGCATGACTACAAATTCGTAATGGCCTTCATGGGTGCGAAAGGCAGTCTTGTAGATGTCCTGTTCAGCCATCCGAATTTGGTGGTAACCGGACCTCAAATCCAGTTTTGAAAACACGGTGGCCCCAGAGAGTTCATCCAGCATTTCATCAACGGTGGGAATTGGGAACCTGTTGGCTACTGTCACTTGATTGAGGGCTCGGTAGTCCACACAGAACTGCCAGGTACCGTCCTTCTTCTTAACTAGTAAAACAGGATATGAGAAAGGACTCAAACTACGCCTGATCACTCCTGTCTCCATCATATATTGGACCATTTTTTCTATCTCTGTCTTCTGAAAATGGGGATACCTATACGGTCTGACATTAACTGTTGTGGTTTCAGGTACCAAATGAATACGGTGATCCTCATCACGGTAAGGGGGTAATCTGGATGGTTTTGTAAAAACAGTAGCAAACTCTTGCAAGATTTGTTGAACTCGAGCATCTGACTCCTGATCCTCAACCTGTAATTTGTCATTGATGTGTTCGATAGCATGCAACTGGTACAGGCAAGCAACCGAATGTGATGAAGTCAGTTTGCGCAGCTGATTCAGTTGAATGGCTTCCATGTTCAAATTGGACTCCCCCTTGATTTCTATGAGTTGGCCATTTTTCTCAAACTTTATCACTAACTTTTGGTAGTTGATGGTCACATCCCCCCATTCAGACAGCCATTGCACACCCAAAACTACTTCAGCCCCCTGTATAGGTAATACATACAAATCCGGACTGAACCAGTGACCTTGAGTGTTTAATGAAACTCGAGAACACACCCCTAGGCAATCCATCACCTCCCCATTACCGACCAAGACCTGGAACTTATGGGTTGGCTAACTTCAAGGCCTAAGAATTTGACCAATCTGTCTTGTATAAAATTATGGGTTGATCCCCCATCCACCAGAATTTGCACTGATGCATTATTGACTCTACCTTTCACTCGCAAGGTACTGTTGGAATGCTGACCAGCCATGGCGTGAAGGCTGATCTCAGGTATGGTGTCATTTTCTTTCTCATCACCCCCTATCTTCTCATTCGTAACCTCATGTTCTAGACCCAACTCGTGAGCAACCATGTCCCCTGCTGTCTCAACTTCATCCTGAACAATCAGAACGAACATTTTTCCCTTACACACATGGTTCCGGTTATACTTCTCATCGCAATAGAAACACAATCCCTTCTCCCTTTTTTCTGCTATTTCTGCTGTACTCAACCTTCTAATGGGAATATTGTCTTTCTTTACTGCAGTGCTCAGAACAGTAGATTTTTGGGGTGTGGGTAACAACCCGGTTTGATTTACTCCTCCGGATGAAAAAGCGGATCTGTTAGTAAATGTTCTTGCTGAACTTTTATCATTAATTTTATCTTCAACTAATTTTGCTAAATCAATAGCTTGTTCTAGAGTTGCAGGTAAGTGCATACGAACCTCTTTTCGTATCTCTGGTTTGAGCCCAGACTCAAAATAGCTCTGGAGACTGACATCATTAATTCCATTCACCTGATTAGCCAATTGCTCGAACAATGTTTGATACTCTGCAACAGTAGTCACTTGGGCCAGCCATCCCAATTCCCCTCGCAGGTCACGATAACGAGATGGGCCAAATCTGGCGCGCAAAGCTACCAGAAATTGATCCCAAGATCTCAATCTACCATTGCGATCCATCCAATGATACCATTCCTCTGCAGATCCATCCATGTGTAAGGATGTCAATGTAAATTTCTCCACATCGGTGATATTGTGAAACCCATAAAATTGCTGGGTTTTGTGGATCCATGGTTCCGAATTTCCACCCGCGAAACGAGGTATGCTCAATTTTACAGACTTAAAAGCGTTTACCCCAAATAATTCTCCTAATCCTCTTTGTGACGATCCTTCGGTCTTATTTTTTCCTTTTTGATTCTGATCCAATTTGACTTCCACCAAAGTTAACTTCATGTTCATTTCCTTCAGCAGATTACCCAGTGCATTAAACTGGTCATCGTGATGTGCCAATCGATTTAAGCACTCATCGATTACACCCTGTTTAACAGTGCTGCGAGTTCCTTCTGCCATGATGTTCAGAAGTTGCCTCTCAATTAAAGCACCAAAATGATAGCCTCAAGCTATATTATCAACACACACAAACAAGAAATGGAGGAACAAAGTATATTATATTTCAGCAATTCGAGTTTGCCGATTACTCCATGAGAAAAGAGAAGAAGCAAGCAAGTTTGTTACAAGATATGAGCTACCCTCTCACGCTTTCCTTACTACCTGATATACTGAATTGAAAACATGGGTAATGGGCTATAACACAGAGGCCCAATACACCCTATTCTATTATCCATGTGGCTTAATGAAAACAGCCCATTTATTAGAGTCGACCCACTCCGCTTGGAACGCTCGGCCCATTCCTTCCACCTCCTAGCCACGTGTGTGGAGCACATAGTCCTGGGTCCACTTCGCTGGAAGCTTCACGCGTTTTCCTCTTCTCAGTTGCGTGTCCTGTTGCTCCTCGATCTCCTTCTCTCTGGTTTCTTCTTCCTCAGCCTCATGGGTGTCTCTCACTTGGCTTCCTGGACTGGGGTCCTTATCAGAACCCTAGATCAACGATTCAACGATGTTAATGTCCGGATCACCACCGTGGAAAGAACTCTAAATCAACGTTTGAATAATTTGCTGAATCCTCTGATGCGCAAGAGCCTCTTTATTTCGGGATTGAAACCTCAGATTCGACGTGCTGTTCTTGTGCATCGTCCACAAGATGTCAGTGCAGCGTTTGAATAATTTGCTGACTACCGTGGGTAATAGAAAATCGAGTTTCACTCGGTTTGATAGAAAAGTTGATTTTTGTTTTGTTTGGTTTGGTTTAATTCACATCAATTTGCAACTGGATTTAAATATTCAGAAATTATGCAGCCTGCTTGATTGATGATTTTGGCTGCTCGAAAGAAAAAGATGTCAGGAAACAGTTTATATTTGTGGGATTTAATTTTTCGTAAGCCATTAGCGTGAAGAGAATGAATAATTATGTTACAGAGATATAATGTAAGAATAACGAAGATCAATTACTTATCGGCAACAGTTTTTAGGTGAAATGATTTTTTACGGGGGTATCAGAACTTTCATGACTACATTTCACGAGTTCGATCTCATATCCCCCACTTTTCAATGGAATTGAGTTAATAGAAGGTAGAAAAAGAAAATATACTTGTGCAATATCCTCATTTCAAGTTTATAGGACTCTTAGGTAAGTGAGTGTGTTAGATAGATATAATATAAAAATATTGAAGATGCATCAATTACCAACTTGAGTTTTTTTAAGTAGATGATTGTTTATCAAGTTCAATTAGAGAGTTTAATGGTTGTGGTTGCTGAAAGGGTTTTAAGATGTTGAGCTGTGCAAATTAACATACGGGTTCAATGTAATTTATATGTGGTAGGCTAGTGCCTTCGTAGCCAACACTGTATATCAGTATGTACACACTCCCAATTGAGATGAAAGAGGAAAGAAGCTCAAAAGTCAGGGAAATATTGACATATAGTCTAAGTCGACATGTGTCTCCAATGCATATTAATAAGCATCTATCATTATCACCTAATATAACCTCTTAAATGTGCTTCAAGTATATCTGAATATTCATTCGAAACTCTTGGAAGTTGAACCATCTTTATTTGCTCAACAATTTTATGTAAGCTATCCTATGTTTGTTTATAGTTACAATGTGACCATGCCTCCCTTATGTGTCACTTTGATGGGAAGTGGCATTTTGATGTTGGTTTAGGCTGCCTCATGTTCTCCCTTACCAATCATCTGTAAGTAAACCTAAATTTCTTGCCAGTTCTTCCTACTACTCCTGTAACCCTGTCAAGCATAGAGCAATCAATTGTGGCACATTTTAACATGCAGAGGATGCTACCTCTTAGGGGTGTTCGCGGTCTGGATTGGATCGGTTTTGAAGCAAAAAACCATCCGATCCAATTCCTTCGGTTTGGTTATTATATCATCCGATCAGTTTGAATTTTTTTTCCAATCCGATCTAATTTTTTTCGGTTTGGATTGGATCGGTTTTCGGTTTTTTGAAAAGCCAAAAAAACAAAACTTAAAAGAATTATTTTCAGAAAAAATGACGATGTTTCAAAACATTTCAAACGTTGATCAGAATTGGTTCACATGTCTTGTACATCAGTTAAAGGCTCAAAGAGACCAGAGTTCGTCCCAAAATTAATCATCTGACATCATTATAAGATCTACACGTCGATCAGAATAGTGAATATACCAATGACATTCAGTAGTATCTTTCTTCATCCCCTTGTTTCTAGCAAAGAAGCCATCAAGTATATGCATTATCTTTTCATGACAGTACAACATACAAAAGAAATGTAGTGCTTACAGCAGAATCAACCAATTTTTGTAAGAAACAACTTAATACATACAAATGGTAGCAGACAAGCATAAACAAACACTTAAAACTTGACAAAACTCAACTAAGCAATAACCAGAGTGATCAAAATGAAAATAACTGTTACAGAATAACAAAAAAAAATGTCACACACTAAAGAGTTGTAGATTGTGAATATTTTCTGGACAAAGAAACAACAATCCAACACTAATCAGAGATACTGAAACCCATATCCTGCATCACAAAACAAATCAACAATAAAACAATTAGATAGTAGATACTTCACATTAGTTATCTTTCATTAATTGAAGTACATGTACAAAACAATTAAGTTATCTTTCAACAATAATTAAAATTAAAAAATAACAACTTACACCATCAATTTTTAATCAGAATCCTCACCAAAATCATCATGAACTTCTGTATTTGGAGAAATATCTAAAATTATAATAAAATATTGTTAGTAACTTAACAATTAAAAAATAAAAAGATGATTTAAAATTAAAAAGTTATACAACTAGAATAAAATAAATTACCTATCTCCATCTTTACAAATTCTTCTATAAGCTCTTCTACATCATTGGAAAAAGGAGTGGATCAGAACCAATTTTGTGCACAAATTAATGCTTCAACTGTCTTTGGAGTAAGAGTACTCTTGTAGTTGTTAAGAACTCTACCCCCAGTGCTGAATGCAGATTCTGAAGCAACTGTAGATACTGGCATAGCCAATACATCTTTAGCTATTAGACCAAGAGTAGGATATTTGCTAGAGTTCACCTTCCACCAATTCAAGATATCAAATTTTTGAGTTCCTTTCTCTAGTGGCTCCATGAGATAGAGATCCACCTCATTTTTATTCAAGCTCTCACTCACAGTTATGTCCTTCTCAAATTCACTAGCAAACCATCCAAAGCATCTAGGTACCAAACAATTGATAAGGGCACATCCATCGTGGAATAGAATGATTCACTGATGAGATTTTCATCAAACATGTGATGTGGGAGTACTAAATCATCAAGGACGTTGGAAGTATATTTCACTAGCCATGTTTAAATCAATCAACAATATAAACCCCTGCTCTTTTCCAGTCTTCAACAATATTCAAGACACAAGGATGAGAACAACAATAGTTAAAGAAATATTACCCAATAATTATTTTCCAGTCTCAAAAACGTTATGTCACAGCCACACAGAATAAAAGGCGATTGTTTGAAACCAACGAAAAATGAAGGAAAATACTATTGCTTCATCACACGAATAAAAGGAAGAAATTTAGAAATCTGCTTTGCTATACCTTTATCATGCCCTTGATGCGAATAAAATCAAGTGTTACAGTACCTTTGTTATATGTTTAACGGAAGAGACAAACATTGATTTTTGAGAAGAAAGAGATATGCTACTAGTGCCAGAGCGTGAGTGACTGAGAAGAGTGTGAGACTGAGAGGATGGCAAGACTCAGATGCCACTGGTGAGTTTGGATGAATTAGGTTTAAAACTTTGGGTGGGTCTAAAACTAATGGGCTATATACAAAAAAAAACTAATGGGCTAATGCACGGGTGGGTTTAAAACTTTGGGTCGACTATTATTTGGGATATGTATAATTTGGTAAAAAAAAAATTTGGTTCGTTTTGGATTGGATCGATTTTCAACATCAAAACCGAAAACCGATCCAATCCAGTAAATTTTTTCGGTTTTCAATTTTTCGGTTTTCGGTTTTCGGTTCGATTTTTGCGGTTTGAATCGATTTGGATCGGTTTATGAACATCCCTACTACCTCTTTTAGTTGTGGCATGCTCTGAACAGTTAAGGATATTTGAGAAACTAAAAACATGTGGCTTCATTTAAGCAGCACAAAATCCTACAATATATGGATTTCCTTAATTCCATTGCACTCTGACATCATTACTTCCTGGCCCCAGAGTGAGAGACTTATTGACAAAGTGTTCTAGGTGAGCTAGCTGGCTTGATTATCCATTTTGAAGTTTATCTCTAATTATATTCTTGCAGGTAAATTTTCTGTCGTACTTATGTTCCTTCGTACTTGCATGAATGGTATAAGGTTCTTTTCAGAATTAGACTGCATTAATGAGTGTTGGATTTAGCAGCCAATTCGTATTGTCTTTAATGGGGACATAAGAGAGGGGACCAATTGGTTTCAAGTCATTCTATAATCCTGGCTTAGTGGCTTTTGTCCCTAAAAACTTTGTTCATGTCTACTCCTTTATCGGACATCCCTAGGGACCCTTGTCTGCTATTTTAAAAATTTCAGTAAATTGCTTTTCAAAACTAATTAGTTCATTTCAGGATGAAAAGGACAGAGTTTCATTTACATTTCAAACTATAGAAGATTTGTATGCGTCACCTCACGAGGCTTCTTGTGGATGAAAAAGCCTGAGATTTCCTTACCATGAAAATCTCATGATATTTTCCCCTCATATTTCATATTTCTATTTAGGGTGAGTCTTATAGTTACTTCTTCTTACCGAAAAATCATGGATTTGAGTCCGATAAACTTGCTTTTGCAAAAATATAAAAGCAGTAATGCTTACTTTTAGAGAATAATACAAACTATTAAAAAAGTCATTACCTAACACTTTAAAATTTTGAGTTGAAGTAATTAAAAAAAAAAAAAAAAAAATGAGCCTATGCAATATACACGTTTTAAGCCCAAAAAATCTTTGCATGAAATAATATAAATAACTAAAAAGACCGTCCTCCAACATTTTAAAATTTTGAGTTGAAATAATTCTTTAAGTTGCGAATGAATGATCACCCCTATTCTCACAATTGGAGACTCTTTGTATGCCTGGATTTGCTTTTTTTCATATCTTTGTTGAACTGTTTCTAGGACAACAATACAGCTGCGTGTGTCAAGTACTCTTGTGGTAATGGGATCATGTAATTTATCCATTTGTGCCTGCCTTTAAGAGGAGAACATGTCCATTGTCCTTTATACATTTGTTCTTATGTTGTAATTAGTATAGCGTTTTGCAATTGGTTTCTAATTCAGAGTCGTATATATATATATATATATATATATATATATATATATATATATATATATATATATATATATATATATATTTGGTACATTATGTTTTTTTTTTTTAATTTAGGAATAAGTAAGCACTCAAATTAGTTAATAAAATCAACATGAAGTTACTTATTAATTGTTCTTTAAATGTCATCAATTGGTTGAACGATTTTATTCTTAAGTTTGAAAAACTTTTTGAATAAACACTAGTTTTAATTTGTCAAATATATATGTGACATCAATTTTCTCTTGCAAAGAAAGTTGACATCAATATTGTCACTGGCGGAGCTAGAAAATTTTATTTATATCTGCATACTTAGTGGCGGGTACTGCGCCCAAATTTTTTTTAAAGAACATTTTAAATGCATTAAGAAATAAAAAATATAAACAAGAAGAGAAAAATAAACTATTCACAATATCAAACTTTTCTATTTTAAGCTATTTCACCCATATCTCATTTTTTGTAAATGTTATTTCAAGTTGGAGTAAAATATTTTTTGCATCCTCAACAAATATCATGGGTCCCAATTTAATCCCTTACCAAAAAAAAGTCGCTCGTGATCCATTTGAAATACAAAATAGACCTATGTTATTCCCTTTATGGGACTAACGTAGGTCTTATTTGAATTTCAGATGGACCATGATTTTGACTATCTGTGTCTATTTTGATTTTTAGAGGGATCACAAGTCGACTTTTTTTTAAGGGATTAAAATGGGTCCTATGACTTGTTGAGGACCCAAAAGGTACTTTACACTTCAAGTTATTTCAAACGAATTATTTTTTTGTGTCTACCAATGAAAACTATGGAGGTCCGCCAATGAATATTGCCCTCTAAAGAAAGTAAGGTCGATGTACAAAAAAGAGAGAGAGAGTAATTAATATCAAAATAATCTTTGTGTATAGATAATGAGAATATTGTTAATGGAAATTTTAATTGAAAAATTAAATTAATATTACATTTTATAAATCATAAATTAAATTGATGTCAACTTTATTTAGATAACCAAATTGTGTTTCCTTGGATCCCTAAACTCTATTTACTATGAATCATTTGTTATAATTTTTTATTTTTTTCAATTTACTCTCTTTGTGACTATAGAAACCTAATCTGGCATATATTAAATAAATTGCATGACTCTACATACCTAGAACACCGCTTTTCTCTTCCATGAAACAATAATGGTGTCCAGAGTATCGCATACATATAATAATGGTCCAATAAAATATGCATATCAATGTCATTTAGGTTAC
Source organism: Gastrolobium villosum (assembly GCA_032173675.1). NCBI lineage: Eukaryota > Viridiplantae > Streptophyta > Magnoliopsida > Fabales > Fabaceae > Gastrolobium > Gastrolobium villosum. The sequence continues at coordinate 49,308 of JAVKPL010005704.1, forward strand.
ATGCAAGTCATAAATGTACAATTGGATATTTTATCATTTATGTTCAACCTTATGTTGCAGCAGTTAGGATGTGATCATCAAAGTGATGAAATCACTCTTCCAAATTGGTCATATCCAACTATTAATAAACACAACACAAGAAAACAACTAAACAAACCAAGCTAAGCAAAACCAACAATATAGCCCGTATTGTTTTCAGAAAAATGGTATATGTCAGAACAAATTTGGATGACATTAACCAGTTACTCTTTTGTAATTACTAAGATTCCTTTTGCTTACTTTTGATTTACTGAACAAAAGCTTAAAGGCAACATTCTAAAGCACAAAACTGTTTCTGCTTAATTCTTCTGAATTCTTGAATGTACCACATCTTAATTATATGCATGAACCTCTTTCTGCTTTTTATTAAATAGAATGTGATATGATAAATTAGACCAAGTTCTAGAAACAAACCAACTCCTTTGTAAAAATTTTAAAGCAGCTAATGATTAAAAAGAAAGGGTGAGGTTAGCTACTTATGCAACAAGACATTATGGGTCTGGTGGGGGCTCACATTTGTTTCTTTTCTTCTTTTCTCAATTCCAATTATTAAATTTCATTGTCTCTGGCCAGAGAGCCATATACCCAATTGTTAGAGAGAGATGGTATATTAAGGTATATATATATATATATATATATATATGGGATTTGATTTTCTCATGTTGCATGAGAATTCAATTCTCAGACTCAACTAGTGGTGGGCCCCACATTTATTAAAAAGAGAAAAAGAAAAGAAAAGCTTTACACGCAAATCGAAGGGTCACAACATGAGAATTGAATTCTCATGCGAGAAAATATTTTCCCTATATATATATATATACACACACAAGTTAAACAATATGCTGCATAAGAGAAGAGGCTTTGCTAGCTTTTGCCCACCTTGTATCCCATTCCCTTATACCATCAAAATTGTCAATTATTACCAGAATTCCTTGAAGCCATGGAAACTTCTCATCCTCTTTCTATTGAAAGCTTCTCTTATAGTTGGTTAGTTAACCTGAAGCCATCACTAGAAAGCCTAGATAGCTCCCTCAGCACCTCTCTTGATGCTTATGATGAAGCTTCTTTCATTGAGATGGACCCAAGAATGCCACCCTCTAAAAGATTCTTCAAGAATTCTCAAGATTTCAAATTTGACTTCCCAATTTCACAGTCCCCTCTTACTCTTGTTGATGCAGATGAGCTCTTTTCCAATGGTTACCTTATGCCTCTTTTTGTTGAATCATTGAAGATGGAAGCATATGAGGCCTCAGATGCTGCTAACCCAAACCTACCTTCTTCATCACATGTACCAAAAAGTGTTGTTCCTAATGGTCCTTCTAGATGCCCTTCCTTAAAAAGGTGCAAAACATTATCAAGGAGAATATTTCAGAAGTATCTGAATTTCTTAAGGCCCTTGTGTAGAAGATTGAGGGGTCACAAATCAGGTTCAAATCCTGAAACTGTTGTTAGAAGAACTAAGTCAGTAAAGAATAGAGGATACTATTCTGAAACATCCCCACGAATTAGTGTAGCTTATTCAGCAGATGACTGGCGCAAGTCCTGTGATTCCGAGAGCTCAATTTATGAAGCAGTACTCCATTGCAAAAGATCCATTGGTTTGTGTACAAGTTCAACTTGCATAACACTTAATATGTTATTCCATTGATAGCATTATGTACATTTTTATGGTACTAACATAACTTCATTTTTTGCAGAAAAGATGAGTTAAGAACGCTGCAAAAGGGTATTTGAAGATCAAAACTGGAAGATAAAAGGAAAGCAGATAAGAGCAAGAGTCCAAACTATCATCAACCACTCGTCCTCTGTCTTCATTCTCCTCTGCTTGAATGATAATGGAATGGAAGTAGGAAATAAATATTTGGTTGGTCAAGACATTGTTCAAGTTTTTATGATCAAATTCAGAAAAAGTCATAGTACAAACTTTTTTTGTTTATCTTGTTTATATGGGAAGAAACACTTACAATGCTGAGGTGAATCTACCACCCCATCTCAGTAAAGTTCTTCAACTGATTTTGGAATTAGAAATGTGTGTTATAGTTGAATCAATGTGTATATATGATTCTGATAACTTCATAATACAAATCTTATGTACTTCCTTTTTGCCTATTCCTCAAACGCAATCTATGACATGCCTTGAAAGATGCTTTTCATTTTATATTTTTTATTTGTGTTATGGATGTGAAGTTAAGCAAATGAAAAAAGAAAAAAAAAATTGATTCAAGTGATTTAAGAAAGTGAGAAGTTTGAAAATTTCTCAGCTAGCTTGACAGTTGTGCAAATTTTAAGGTAATGATGAAGGAACTACTATACTTAAGGAGACAAAAACTGACAACAAATGTGAAGAGCCATTGGATTGTATTTGGATATTTTTTTAGCACAAATCCATAATTGAATCTTTTTTTTTGGTAAAAAATCCATAATTGAATCTAATCATGTAGAAATGAGTGAATTATATATATATATATATATATATATATATATATATATATATATGGGCATGATCCTTTAACACCAAATCTTAATCGTTGATTTTCTCCAATTTGACAATTATAATTTATTGAGTCAAACTTATTAATTAATTATTAATTCTCAATAAATTATAATCGTCAATTCGCCGAAATCACCGGTTAAGATTTAGTGTCAAATGATCATATTTCATATATACAATAGCGGACCTAGAAATTCTTTTTAATGTCGCACACTTAGAATAAAAGAATAAAGGAAAAAAAATTTAAAGAAAAATTTAAATATATTAAAATACAAAAGAATATATATAAAAAAACTTTAACTTAATATAAAAGAAGTAATTAAGAGTCAACTAAACTATTACAATGGAATATTTTGGGTCCTCAACAAAAATTACGGGCCTCAATTTAATCTCTTAGGGCAAAAAAGTCTACTCATGATCCCTCAAAATTCAAAAATAGACCCAGAAAATCAAAATCACGGTTCTCTGAAATTCAAAAAGACTCACATTAATCCCTCAAAAGGACTAACATGGGTCTACTTTTAAATTTTAAAAGGATCACGAGTCGATTTTTATTAAGAGATTAAATTGGATCTTGTGATTTTTGTTCATGACCCAAAATATATTTTATTTTATTTTTGTCCAAAAAATTTGTGTGTGCACTTGCACACTATGTAGCACGGACACCGACACGGGATACGAGATACGATACGACACGACACTCCAACACGTTAATTCTAAAAAATGTTGGATTTCGACACGTTAGGACACGTTTTGATATTAAATAATATTTTTAATTTATGTAGTGTATATTATATTTAATATTCGGTAATTTAACAAAAAATGAATCTAAACTTATAATATTCATGAATTTTGCAAAGAAATATAAGATATCCCAAATATTTATATTAAATTCAATAAAATGGTAATCGCAATCCAACGAATCTAATAATTGGAACTAAAAACTCAACGCAACGCAACCTTTGAACCTTTTTTTGAATTTTTATAACGCATGTTGAAGTGTCGGGGAGTGTCGGAGTGTCCGAGAGTGTCGGACACGACACGTCGGGATTTTTGAAGTGTCGGTGCTTCATAGCTTGCACACACTAAAACAAACATAGGTCCGCCACTGCGCGCGCACACACACACATCCTAGTATATTTCTGGAAGTACATAGTGTAATTTGTAAGAGTTTGTAAATCAAAAATAATATAAAAAAAGAGTTTGTAAATAAAAAATTTGTAAATATAACTCTCCCCTATGTGTATGTTTGTGTGTGTATATATATATATATATATATATATATATATATATATATATATATATATATTGAGAAGGTTAGTTGTTTCTTAAAAAAAGGTGCAACAGAAACCATATATGGATTGGTATACCAAATTAATGGGCCTACATACACATGTAGTTGTTTCTTATTATCACAGGTTTAGTGAAGAAATATATATTAAATAATTCAGTAAAATATGAAAAGTATAAAACTAAAAAAAAATTTTAAAATTACATAGAAGATCGTATAATTAATTCAAAAGAATTTAAATTTAAAATTTAAAAGAAATTAAGAATGATATCTGTCATTTTTTAAGTAAAAGTGTAGAGTGAAATCTCATTTTTAATATATAGGAATAGATAAGATTTACACAATAACTTACTGTACCAATAAGATCAAGTGCTAAAAGTCGGAGCATTTTCTTAATACACAAGGAAATTTGCATCCCTTTGTATTTGTTTTACATTTTTTATTTTGGAAAATAAATTGTAGAGAAAAAATGTAGTGGAATGTATGTTTATTTATTTATTTATTTTCGGTAAGCGTATGTTTGTTTATTTTATTATATAAAAAAGTAACATAAAAATAAAAATTATGTGTAAGTATTATTGTTGTTTTTTTAACTGATAAGGATGCACAGTATTATATCTTCACAATGCAAAGTAAATAAACAAATTAATTAATTAAAAGATTTTGTCCTTTCTGCACTATATATTAACATAAATGAAAATAAAATAAATGGTTTTGCCTATCACTGTTGCAATATAAAACTTCTCAAACTGATTATGTTTTTGTTCCATGATGACAACCAAAAACACATTAATGAAACTATATATATATATATATATATATATATATATATATATATATATTGTGAAAAAACTACATATATTTAACTAAGGGAAAAATATTTCTGTTTTTATAGTAGAAATTTTTTCTCTGTCATACTCACATGATAGGAAGTGAGTTCCGGTGTAAAGTGCAGAGAAAGAAAACATAAAAAAATCCATTTATTTTTATGTGAATGGGGCAAAGAAAATATTTCTATAGTAGAATCAAAAATATTAAACCCTTCAACTAATTGATATTTTAGTATTCCTTTCATAACCCTGTGGACAGAACTTGTGATATTCATCAATTTAAATCCAAGTCATACCTTTGTCATGTGTAAACGAAAGGGCCATATGAAATTGGTATACACTGAAAGCTATTTTATTGATTACTAATCAGCCCTTTTAAATAGACAAAATGCATATACATTTTGTAACTGAAAATTAAGTGCAGAAACAGAAACGCAAAAGAAACGGAAAAACTAATTACATTTTGTAACAGAAAATTAAGTGCAGAAACAGAAACGCAAAAGAAACGGAAAAGCTAATTAACCAACAAATAGAATTGCAACTGAAATTCAATTTGCATAACAAAACCGATACAACAAACTGATAGTTTCTTCTTCCAATACCCCCCTCGAGTTGGAGCATGTAAATTTGAAATACCCAACTTGGATAAAATATGCTTGAAAGACGGACGTCCCAAGGCCTTAGTGAAAATATCAGCGGGCTGTTGATGAGTGCCAATGTGTGCAGTAACAATATCGTGCGCAAGAATATGATCACGGATGAAATGGCAATTGAGCTCAATGTGCTTAGTGCGCTCGTGAAACACGGGATTGGCAGCTATGTGTAGTGCAGCCTGATTATCACAATAGAGGTGGGCTGGTTGGGAATGAAGAACCCCAAGGGAATTCGAAAATGACTTGAGCCAAAGGATTTCGGATGTAGTGGCTGCTATAGCTCTATATTCTGCTTCAGCGGAAGAGCGGGATACTGTGACTTGCTTTTTGGTTTTCCACGAAATAGGAGAGTGCCCAAGAGTGATGAAATAACCCATAAGAGATCTTCTAGACAATGGGAAACTAGCCCAGTCGGAGTCACTGTAAGCATAAATTTGTAGATCATTGTCCGAATGGAGAAATAATCCTTGTCCGGGTTATGCTTGATGTAGCGCAGCAAGCGCTGAATAGCATCAAAATGCTCGTCCTTGGGGTGTTGGAGGAATTGAGACAAAATATGCACCGCATAAGTAATATCCGGGCGAGTGATAGTAAGGCAAACTAGTTTGCCGATGATCCTACGATACCTAGCAGGGTCTGAATAATCTGCACCAGAAGCCAAAGCGAGGCGATGATTCTACTCAATAGGAAGCCCCGAAGGCTTTGCTCCTAGCATCCCTGTTTCAAATAAAATTTCCAAAGCATACTTACGCTGCTTAAGGACCAAACCCGAAGGATTACGTGCCACCTCAATACCAAGGAAAAATTTTAAAGGACCAAGATCCTTGATTTTAAAGCAAGAATTTAAATATGATTTTACTTTATCACAACTGGAGTGATCATTTCCTGCCAAGATTATATCATCAACATAAATGAGAATGGCGAGAAATATAGACCCACTTTGTAGGGTGAATAATGTATAATCTGCTCTAGACTGTACAAATCCATAAGCAAGAAGTGAGGGCCGAAGCTTTTCAAACCAATTAGGCGGAGATTGTCTAAGACCATAAAGAGACTTCATTAAACGACACACTGTGGATCGATCTTGGGCAAAAAATCCAGGAGGGCAATGCATATAAACTTCTTCTTGTAAATCGCCATTAAGAAATGCATTATGAACATCAAGTTGATGCAATTCCCAATTTTTGGCTACAGCCACCGAGAGAAAAGTTCGGACACTCACCATTGTGGTGACAGGAGCAAAAGTCTTGTGGAAGTCCTCTCCCTCTATCTGTTTATTCCCAGCTATAACAAGCCTAGCTTTAAAAGCGCTCAATGAAACCATCTGATTTATATTTAATCCTATACACCCATTTGCTTGGCAGAGCGTGTTTACCTGGAGGTAGAGAGGTAAGTTCCCAGGTATTATTTTCTTCCAGAGCATTGATTTCGACTCGCATGGCTTCCTTCCAGCGGTGATCAGCCATAGCTTCTTTCAAGGAAGTGGGCTCCTTTTCTATAGTAAGAGCTGCAAGAAATGCTGCATGGGATGCTGAAAAACAAGAATTAGTGACAAATCTCTGTATAGGATAGACCATACCTGAGGAGTGTTGACTGGTGGGAACAGGATGTGATGTGTGTGTATGTTCATTATTACAATGGTACTGATCAAGGTATGGCGGAGGTCTGCTAATACGTTGGGATCTCGATGATGGTGCATATTCAATGGTCCTTGGCAACATTTAGTTTGTAGTTGAGGCGTGTTTAGAGATTATAGGTGTTGTTGGACTCCCCCTGATGTCAATGGAGCTTTGCTGCGGACTTGGTGAATTATCTATCGCAATAATAGGTCTTGTTATATCCTCTGCATGTTATGCATTTGTGGGATACTATTCGTTGAAGCCACTTCCAAAGGATCAACATTATGAGTTGTAGGTAGTTGTACTTGTGGAGTAAGAGGTGGAAATGAATTACTGTTGGAAAACGGGAATTCATTCTCATGAAAGATGACATCATGTGAGACAAACAGAACTCCTTCATCTAAGTCATAAAGCTTCCATCCTTTTTTACCATAAGGATAACCCATGAAAGCACATCGTCTACTCCTTTCTGCAAACTTGTCCGTGGGCTTTGGTCTAGTTGTTGCATAGCACAAACAACCTAAGACACGAAGATGGTTGATCTATGGCTGCGAACCAAAAAGACGTTCATGAGGTGTTTGGCCATTCAACAATGGGGTAGGTGTGCGATTGATGATGTGAGCAGCGGCCAGAACACATTCACCCCAGAACTCAAGTGGGAGATGAGCTTGAAATCTTAATGCGCGAGCAACATTGAGAATGTGGCGATGCTTTTGTTCCACCCTTCCATTTTGCTCAAGTGTATATGTGCATGAAGTTTGTCGCAAGATTCCAAGATTGTCATACAACTCTTGCAGTGTTTTATGATTAAATTCACATCCATTATCCGTTCGAATAACCTTAATTGTTCGATTAAATTGAGTCCTGACCATAGCAACAAAATTCTTAATGATTTACACTGTTTCACGTTTATCGGCCATGAGATACACCCACACAGCTTTGCTATAGTCGTCTACTAGAGTCAAGAAATAATGTGCACCAGAAAAACAACTCATTTTATAAGGACCCCAAATGTCAATATGCAGCAAATCAAAAGCAAAACTACTTTCAAGATCACTAATAGAGAAAAGACTTCTAGTCTGTTTGGCTAAGTGACAAACATCACATGCTACATATGACTTATTTTTGGAAGAAAAATGATTGAAACAAGGAAATAAACCCAAATGCTTCCTTGATGCATGTCCAAAATGCTTGTGCCATAGATCATAGGTGTTTGTCAATGTAGCACATAGAGCTGTTGCTGGCTTGACAGAGTACACATACACCCCATCATGCTGCGTCCCCATTCCAGTCTGAGTCCTCATAGATTGGTCCTGTAGAAAACATGAGTCATGAGTAAATTTAAGTTGCCACTGTTTGTTTTGTAATAATTGAGCAACAGACAAAAGGTTGCATTTTAAGTATGGTACATATAACACTTTATCAATTATCAATTATGGACCAAGCTGCATAGAACCTTCCTTTTTAGCATGAATGTGTTCACCATTAGGCAAACCGATTGAGAAGGGTTCAATTTCATGAACATCATATAGCAAATTTAGGCTACCAGTCATGTGCCTTGAGGCACCACTATCGATAAGCCAAATAGGATTGGGTAAGGTGTTACCAGAAAGTGTTTCTACAGCAGGACGTGATGGTTCAACCAAGGTAAGAAGGCGTTGAACAACTTCTGGTGTCAAGACTGAATGTGTTGTGGCTTCTTTTGTATTATCACCACCTTGAACAGCATTGGCATGGCCAGCACTAGTACGACCAGCATTGGTGTAACTAGCTCGTCCACGTCCTCCTTGCATACGCCCACAACTTCTACCCCTTACTGAATTGGTAGGATAGCCAATTTTCTGCCAACAGGTACTTGCTGCATGGTTTGTTTTGCCGCAATGTGGGTAAAGAGCACGTGTATTTCGTCCTTATGTAGGTGGTCGCTATTGTCCCTGTTGACTCATGGATTGAACTGCATATCCTATAGCATTTGCCCGTTCGCTTTGAGTTCTTGCAATTGATCGATATGTCTCATCCTGCACAACCATTGAATATACTCTGTTCATGGTAGGTAAAGGCAAGGTGTTTAGGATTTGTGTTCTTAGATTTCCAAATAATGTATCATGTAAGCCCATCAAAAATTGATACACCCTATCTTTTTCTTGCTCCTCCATCATAGATTTGGTGACAAGGCATTGTGCTCCACTAGGGCATACAAGATTTGGCGTATTTCCTTAAAGTTCATCCCATATTGCACGTAGCTTCATGTAGTAATTGGACACAGTGAGTCCCTGTTGCTTGATTTGGGTGAGGGTTGTCTTCAAATGAAACACCCACGATGCATTTTCCATGCAGTATCGTTCTCTTAAATCATCCCATAATTCTTTTGTAGAATCAAAGTACTGGATAAACGGTTGTAGTGATGGATCTATAGTGTTGTGTATCCATCCACTAATCATTGAGTTCACCGTAATCCAAGCTTGTGCTTCATCAAAACCTTCTTTTGTTGGCTTTTTGACAGAACCAGTAATGAAAGCGATCTTGTTTTTTGCTCGCAATGCATTCTTTATGGCTTTTGCCCATACATCATAGTTGCTATCGCCTCTCAATTGCACATTGGTTAGCAAGATGCCAGGATTATCAGATGGTGCAACATAAAATGGTGATCTCTGATCACTGGGTTTGTATTGATTTTCTGCAATATTGTCGCCTTCATTTTCAGGCTGCGCAGATGAGCTATTTCCTTTCTCCATCACTGTTTGCACTCAAAAAAATAAATAATAATTCACAGGTTGTGGATCGGTCGCTTTGATACCATATGAAATTGGTACACACTGAAAAGCTATTTTATTGATTACTAATCAGCCCTTTTAAATAGGCAAAATGCATATACATTTTGTAACCGAAAATTAAGTACAGAAACGGAAACACAAAAGAAACAGAAAAGCTAATTACATTTTGTAACATAAAATTAAGTGCAGAAACGAAAAAGCAAAAAAAATGGAAAAGCTAATTAACCAACAAATAGAATTGTAACTGAAATTCAATTTGCATAACAAAACTGATACAACAAACTGATAGTTTGTTCTTCCAATAGGCCAAAAGGCGAGCCACAATTATTCGATAAATTAGAAGAATAAGTGTGGCTTATAAACTTTGACGGAAAAACAACAAGTTTTGAGTTGAATGATTTTAATTATGAGGAGACTTAAACCATTCCATCCCATCAGGCCGTGATTTCGTGAAATGACAATGAGGTTGCTATCAAAGCTCCTTTGATGATGATTTGATGTTGTTCTTTTACTAGTCTTTAATAGAACAAGAATAGAGTGTACTTTTAATAAAATTTGATGCTCTAGTCAGAATTTATATAAACAAGTTTTAGATTTAAGGAGTAGATCCTTATTTAGTATTTAGAATATTTATATTTATAATGAGTGCATCATTTTCTATGGGGAATCGCCATGATTATACCCATCAAGTAGGTATGGAGGTATAATATTTTTTCTTTTCTTTTTTCCTTTTTAATAACAGAAAAGGGTTATGTTGTAACACCTTGTATGCATATGGTCATGTTATCATCAATTGTAATATTAAACAAAGTTACAATCACAACAATCTATTTAAAAATACGGAAAAACTTTTTTCTTTTTAACATCGTTTGCAGTAACTCTTGCACTTTTAAAGCATCTGTATGCAATATTTTTTCAAACTGTGATCGTAACTAAAAACTATTGCAAAAATATAAATACTATTGTTTAAAATCATACAAAGTCTTTTTAAAGTTGTTAAGTGATTCCCATAAACCAACAAAGCACAAATGCACAATTGACTTTTTACCAACTTAAGGTACACTCTTTTTTATCAAAATTGCAGATGGACCACATGTCCATAAATTCTCATATTTTAGTATGTTAAACTAGACTCTTCTAGCTTTCCAACGAGGTATCATACGACTCAATTGGAGTTCTATAGGTCCAAATACGTTTGTTATAAGTTAATTCCTTAAAATTATTAACACTGCACTATCAGGCTCACTAACATCCCTTACTATTTTCAAAATGCCAGTGTTCTACTACGCCGTTTTCTCCCAAATTTCTATATGTTCTAATAGACACCTGAAGCATCAATATGATATGTCGTAAGCCTAATTTGGATAAGAAATGAGAGAGATGTGAATTTTTCAAAAATGTACACCAATGTTGTAAATTACAGTGCGAACACAACGATCCATAATCATTTGGAAACTGGGAAATCTATACAACTCCAAATGACACCAAATTTTAAGGCAATATAGGGGACATCCTAAGCTTCAAAAGAAGGTATGGTACGCCTCAATTGGACCGCAGTGGAGAGTGATATGGTGTCTCAAAGTTAGGGTAAAATCACATTGTTTTTCTAGAAATTCTACATGGTCTCATTTGTTTTTACAACATTTCCCTAGTTTATTCAAGTGTGTTCCAATACTCCAAAACGGTACCTAATTGACCAAAAGGGTGACATCCAAAGGATCAATATTCCTTGTTGTACTTACAGCTCACAATATTCAATTCATATTATGTCTCTATACTCAATTTACAATTTCATCTCACATTATCATTTTCTCTCATTACCCTTTCATGCACAATGTCCCATTTATCATCCATTATAATTATGCATCATCAATATCTAAAATAGGCCTAAAGTGCTTCAATCACATACATCAATGTTTACATGTACAAGATCTTCCAATGATACAATTAAGGTTTCAACAACTAGATAAATACAACTATTACATAATCAACATAATAATCAAATGACTTAGACACAAAAACATGAACAACCCTAAGCATGTCCACAACATCATATACAAGACCAATGTTCATGCACTAAGTTAATTATACAAAATAAGCCACTACTATGTGCATTAATATAATATCTCGAAATGCCAAATAAATCCTCATGCACTTCTATGTACATGTCAAAATACTCCACATGCCCGTATCCACATTAAGTGTGCTTCTTGCCCAAAGCTCCTCTAGCAGTATCAGTGGTACCTAAAATATGGCCCCATAACATGGGGTGAGACTTGACAATATCAGTAAATCAAGTGTCCTAGAGGGCCACTTAACCCAATGGCTCACTCAAATGTGCAAACAATAATAATACACATAATAGAGCATACATCAATCAATCAACACTGGGCCTGAATCCAAGAACATATCCCCGAGATATAATTCAAGGTTCCCATCATAAAACTCTCGAGATATTTCTAGTATCGCTCCCAAAATGAAGACAACACAACACTATGACATCATACCAACTGAAACTCCCTATGGAGGCCTATCCAGTGGAAGTCCCCTCAAATCTATCTACTGGCCATAGATACAGGTATATCAAAACATATTCCAAACAACAATACAGGTACCAAACAACATGTCAAAATGCATGAGCAATATTGAGCATATTATATCCCATAATACTACTATTCATAAATTTCAACCACAACCCCAATGGGCGAGGTGAAGCACATATAGGGATTAACCCTAGGACACACCAAAGTTTACCTGGAACAATTCCAAGCTCAATCCACTACAATCGAATCCGAGGAAGGCAACCTACATTGATCACACACATAATGATCAACACACATGTTTGATAAAACACAAGCAAATCTTAAAACAATAACTCCCTCACACATATATAGCTCACGACCAACAAGGCTATATGCCTTGCATGGTGTGTTAATTTCAACTTATCAATTCCTTCAATTCAATAACCTTATTAACCAAATCACCAAAACATTTACACACCCTTCATCAAGCCACAACACAATTTACAACATTTTCCCTAAAAATTTCTATATGGCCGAAAGTTCATCATCAAGGAACCAAAGGATTTTTCAACCAATTCATATGCTTAAAACTCTTATTAAACTTCGTCAATTATGATTCAAACAACAACCAATTCAATTACCCCTTCCATCAACAACTTCCTTCATAAATCATCAATCTTTCACCTTGAAAATTTTTATTGGACTTCTACTATTTATTTATCCATACAAATAATAAATTCCAAAGGAATGTAGTCATTAAACCTCTCCAACCATCAACATAGACATCGGTTGTGTCTTCAAAAATTTCAAGAATTCTAAAGGTTGTCAAAATGACATTTTGAAAACATTTCCATCGATTATTTTTAATCCTTATCATTCTTTCCAACTACAACCAAGTCCAAAAACCACTTGAACATCACTATTCAAGCTTACAACTTTCATGAAAACCTAAATACTAAATCACCACAAAATAAGATGAAAGTAAGGTTTTCTCATCACAAAAGTCTTCACAATGGCCTAAGAAATGAATTTCAAGCTTCCAATGGATTAAAACACTTCTCCGAGCTTTAAGGCACCATGAAAACCGCCACCTTCAATGTGAGTTTTCTCTTCAAATACTCACTTTCTCAAAGATTTCTTTTAGGGGTTTTGATCACCAAGTGATTCTAAGTATTTTTTATGTTCAAAGTTTCTCGATTATGTGAATAAATGAAAAGTTTCAAATCCAAGTTCTTAAGCTATGGTGGGTTCGGCCAAACACAGGAGGAGAAGGAAGAAGACAAGCCTAAATGGCTAGTTTCAAGACCAATAAAGCTTAGCCATTTTCTTTTACTTTTGTAAAAAATTATTAAATATATAAAATTCAAATTACATAATTATAACTTCTCTTAGAATCCAAGACTTAGATATTTTTACATAATTTAATCCTAAGACAATAATCTCATTTAAGTTTCCCGGTAAAATTATACTGCGATATTTTATTCAGTAAAAGTCACTATTCATCAATTTTCCTGAAAAGTGCCTATCCACACCAAATTTCGTTATGAATTCAAATCCAACATTATTTTCAACAAATAATGTCTAATTATATCTTTTCATAATTTTATGGTTATGTATTTGCCAAACTATTATTTTGCCCTTCGAGTGTATTTTCACCCGAATTTCAGGATTTTCACTAATTAAATCCTCTAACACTCAATTAAACCTTTAATAATATATCTCAAATATGTAAGGTGTTATATATGCCCCACAAAAAAGAACGAAAAAACCAAAATTACAAAAGACGAATAAAATGACTTCTTTCCACCTCCCCGCTATCAAATGTGCAATGGTCTCATACTAGTTGTTGCCTCAGAGGAAGACTTGCTAGTCAATTTGCACATGTGTTCCTTCCCCTGTATGTGTATTGTATCTTGACACTCCAGTCCCTATTTGGACATGTCATAATGCGGGTTATCAGATGCAACTCGCAAACAACATTGCATTTCTTGGTAAGTACCAAGACCATTAAAGAGGAATAACTTTCCACGATCACTTTGTGAAATCCTACATCCTAGGAAAACTCCAATCCTTTAAGGACTCCCCAAAGTTCCACTTGATATGCATGGCAATACCGAATTTTGTAAATGAACCCTCTAAGCCATCTTTCATAGCCTCCACATGTTGTAGGCCTAGGTGTACCTTTTGCGGTCCTATTTGTATGAACTTTTACCCAGCCCTCGACTGATGGATGTTATTTAAGAAATAATGGTACGACTGCCTAAGATAGGTGTCTGTCCTTCATGTCATGTCAACCTGCATAATAAGCGACATACTATGAGTTTTCTTGTTATTCGTGTCGTGTCATGTCAACCCGCAAAATAAGTGAGTCATGTTTGTGTTGGAGGTTTTAACCTGATTTCAAATTTCGTGTTGAATTCGTGTCGTGTTGACATTGCCACCTGTAACGCCCGACCGCTTCAAGAATCAATGACTATCCCCACATACTAACACGAGACTTTTCAGCGTGCTTTTTCCTCACTCGCACACTTCCTGGGAAAACTTCCTAGGACACCCATCCCAGAATTGCTCCAAGTCAAGCACGCTTTACTATGGAGTTCTTCCATCCCGAGCTACCGAAAAGAAGATGCATCTTGTTAGTATAGGTAGTACCAATTAATTCTTATAAGCTATCTCAAACTGTGTAGTCTCACACCTGCACAGTCTTTGGAATCCCTCTCTTTTGGGTGTCAATTCGATTCATTCATGCATGTAACCCCCATGTTGGAAGCCTGTCAGGAGCCACTCCTTGTCCATGCCATTTCGCACCGGCGATCACTTCCCGCCCTCGTCAGCACTCGGGATGTTACATGCCCACTAGCTTCCGCCTGGTTCGTCCTCGAACCACACCGTACTGGAAGAGAGGCCTGCTCTGATACCACTTGTAATGCTCGACCGCTTCAAGAATCAACGACTATCCCCACATACTAACACGAGACTTTTCAGTGTGCTTTTTCCTCACTCGCACACTTCTTGGGAAAACTTCCCAGGAGGTCACCCATTTATACCCCTTAATTTTCACTGAGTACACTTTTTACCTTAAAAGTGACCCCAATTCACTTAATTAGGCCTTATGCTTAATTTTACTCACTAATACATGCTTGATTATTTAATCACATGTAATTTACAAATTATTCATGTTGGGCTATTATAGTCAACCCACCTTTTAGCGATTTTGTCCACAAAATTAAATTCAGGATATTGCCGGATAAGCTCGTCCTCCCGCTCTCAAGTGGACTCTTTAGGCGTCCTTCCTTCCCATTGGACTTTCACCATAGGAATGGATTTATTCCTCAGCCTTTCTCATCTAGCTCTAGTATTTTCAGTGGCCCAATGGGAGTTTTCAAATTTTCCTGAATTTCAACGTCATCAGGTTGAACCACATGAGAAGGATCAGCTACATGCTTCCTTAGCTGACAAACATGGAATACATCATGTAAGTAGTATAAAATTTCTTAGGTGACTAAAAAGAGGAGGTGTTTAGTGTTGAACAAAAAAAAAAATGAGTTTTTAGCCTTGATGGTCTAAGGGGACTTCATGGCACACTATGGTAGCAACGTATGTTCTGAATAAAACTCACAAAAGGAATTCCACATATAGTTTAAGTTATGATCATATTATTGAATTGTTTTAATTACGGAAATGAGTTTTAAATAAGAATGTTCATGAATTACAAAGGAAAAAGTTTATCCGTATTTTAATTCAATCTTGTGATTGTAACTATGCTTAATGCCGTACGTAATGTTAACAAACCGGTTCTGAAACGGGGTGTTACACCACCCCTATTAGCACCCATGGTTGACTTTTTAAGCCTCTTTGAAGATATTTTTTTAGGGTGAAATATGTGAAAGTGGGCTTTTGAATATTTTGTGTTCAGTGTGTAAAATATTATTCCAGAACATCATCTAATCTTTCATGTCTAAATTGCCAAATAAAGAATAATACTCACTGGAAACCGCTATAATTAGATTATTTGATGTTTAATTTTGGTTATTTATATCTTCTTTTATAATTAGCAATCGATTCAGACATTGAAAAATTAGAGACTAAAATCTTGGTTTAGATAAGTCACTAAATAGCAATATTTTTATAAGAAACAATCAGTTAATTTATTTATTATATATATATATATATATATTAGTAATATTATTTTATATATTTTTATTTGGTCCCTAAATTGGTTGCTAAATATCTAATTTCATTTTTTAATATAAAACATCAATAACTAGCCACTAATGCTTATAAAGCGTTAAAAAATATTTTAAATTATTAAATCATATGTTTTTTAACACACCTCACACAAAATAACATTTGACGTATATAAAATATTAAAATTTATGAACCATAGAACATTTGACGTATATAACATTCTGCAACCGACCATCCAATAACAGCAAAGGACGGTGATCAGAACCATAGAAATTAAGATGAGTTAATCTACGATTCGAAAAACCAATATTCCAATCTTCATTAGTTACAACTCTATCAAGTCTTTCCTTCAAGGTACCTCTCTGCCAGGTGAACCTAGGACCCATTCACCAATATCATACAGACCACAATAATCCAGACACTCACTGAAGTCAATCATACTCCTCCAATTCGGTGCACTACCACCCTTTTTTTCAGCCCTACTAAGATAAGAATTGAAATCTCCCAACACCATCCAAGGACCACTACATTGCTCCTTAAGGATTTGTAATTCCGACCAAAGAACTCTTCTCTCCAACAGCCTTGGACTTGCATAAACAAACGTTGCAAGTTCTAGCTTACCATTTTCCTTCCAGAGTAAGCTGGTGTGAATATACTGATGATGATGCTTTAAAACGTTGACTTGGACAATATCAAAATTCCAAAGTAACCAAATACCACCTGAATAACCCACAACTTCAGTAAAAAAGTAATCACTAAAACCAAGTCTTCTAATTTTATGACCTGCTTTCAAACCACTAGAACGGGTTTCTAAAAGAACTAGAATATTTATTTTGTGTCTTTGGACAAGATCTTTTATTAAGGGAATGAAGCTTTTCTTGCCCACACCCCTACAGTTCCAATAGAAAACAATCATAAAAAACATCATCAAAATAGGACAAAGAACACATTAGTTCAAGCTCGTATAAACACGAGTAGCACCTAGGGCTTCCAAACTCGTTCAGTCTCCTTCCCTTTTATGAGTTTGGTCATACCATTTCATAAGTTTTAAAGGATCAATAGGCTTCTCCTTGTTCACATCATCTTCCCCTCCTTTACCTGTTGGAAGCGAATCATGAGGTTTCCCTTTATTACTCAAATTATCCTGCTCAACCAAATTATTATTTTTAGCCAAACTGCTCTGAATAGATTTCTGCAGTCTAGACCCACTAGTATTTTTCTTTTGAGCAGTTTTTTTAATCTCAAAGCCTTTGAAGAAAGCTTATATCGACCAAGATACTTTTTCTCATTGGGTGAAGCCTTATTTTTAAGCCCTACTCGAATTCTCATCTCCTGAAACGACTCCATACCAACCTATTGGGACCCTTCCTTTAATAAGGTAGAATTTGGAACAGTTTCATTTATCTCCTCATCTGGTGTTTCGCCAACTACCACACTGCCCATTCTTGTGGAAATCCTATTATCCAACTCCATCTCAGAATTTTTATTCTCCACATTTTGTGTATCATCCATAACCATAATTGGAACCTCCTCATCAATGTTTAATCGTTGAATACTCCGCAAAGATAGATCTTCCGGATTGGAACCAGCAACATTAATTTTCATAACTGGACCTGTAAATTACTTCCTGCAATCACTGCATTTGAGATGCGCGAACCCGAGTTTGATCTCCTACCCTTCGGTTAGCTCTCATCTGATCTGTCTGTTGCAACATAAGCTTTACTAGCATTTCCACTGACCATAATTACATTGTCCTTAATGTTACTGTCATCCTTTAAATCTTCTACAATCACTGCAAATCTAGAACCAGTTACATTTTTATTCAAAACCTTTCTAACTGTTTCATCTCCAGGTTTAAATCCTACATTAACTCCATTTGAATTTTCTGTAACCGCTTTTGGACGTCTACCATGAGGTGGCCGTCGCACCAGCATCCACCCTCCAAACGGTTCCTCCGTCGTGACTGATCGTCCAACTTCCGGTGCAGTCTTCTTCAGAAGAGATTTACCGGGCTCATATTGAACTACTTTCTCAACATCCTTATCACCAGGAGAGATCATAGGACAAGTATCCTTTCTATGTCCATATTTTCCACACATGAAACAAATAAGATGAAGACCCTCATACCTAACATGAAAAATCCGATTACCAATTCTGAATTTGGATAAAAAAAACTCATTGTAAGATCCACTTCAACACAAATTCGAGCAAACCTTGCTCGATCAGTAATCTCCACCCCTCCTGTGACATTACCTCTAATCGAATTCCTATCAGTTTTTAATGGCTTCCCAAACAAACTTCATATCTTCCATAAGTGTTGGGATGCATAAAATTTAACTGGTAATCCAGGAATACGAATCCAGATGGCTAGCTTCTTCACCAACTCGTCGTATGGATCAAATAAAGGCCTCTATATCTGAACAGTAACATAATGATCAGCTATCACCCAAGGACCTTCATGAAGAACAAAATCATAATCTTTCTTCTCATTAAAGCGAACTAAGAAATGATTGTTCTCCAGAGCAATAAACTCGGCCGTTCCTACCAAATTCCACATCTTCTGCAACCTAAAAATAAGAAACTTTGCTCCAACTCTCTTTCCCAAGAGCTTGATGATCAAAGAACTTCTCCATTCTTGACAATCCTCCTAATAATCTTTAATAGAAAAATTATAAGTTGGATAGAACGGGTCGTTGTCACCTTTCCCCTCCTTAAACACCTCCATACAATCCATAGGATCCTCATCCCTTAGTTGACTTGCTTCCCAACTCTCTTCTACCAATGCCTTCTTCCCCCAAACTCCATTAAAATGGAAAATAGAGTCTTTGTAAGTCACTACCTTTCGCTGCTCTGATTCTCCATATACCTTCACCCCATCCTTCCCATTTAGAATAATGTCTTTAGGCTTCTCATTACTACGCAGTAAAAAGCCAGCCTCCTCCTTTGATGGTGGAGGAGAGTTTTTCTCCCCAGAGACCCCAGATAACCCTGCCATTTTCTTCCTAACATCTATATTCTATAATTTCAACATTATATGGGAGCCTTTATAATTGATATGCCTCCAGCATATATATGATTTTAAGCCAAAAAGAGAAAGAATCTTGATCAATCTTGGACAACAAAGGCTAGAATTGTTATTAAATTGATAAATCAGATAACATATATTTTGTTACACTTATTTATTACTTTTGGTTGGTATTCTTAGGTTTTATTTGAATTAAATAAATGTCTTTTGGGTCAAATCAGAATTATAGATTTTAATTGGGTTTAATTGATTCTCGTCATAATTTTCCAAATTTAAACTACTTTCGTATTTTGATCATTTCTCACTCTACAGATGTCCGATTAACTCCTTTCTTGTTGCATTTTGCTGTTAACAGAAAGGGATACAATCGCTATTTCATCTACTGAAGCCCAATTCGGATGGGAAGATGGTAGAAACCTGAGCCCAAGATGACATGTTTTTGCTGGAATTATTTTGATGTTTGGACTTGTAAATTAATTAGAACCCAATGTGTTTAGGGCCAAAGGCCATGTTTTGATGTTTTAATTTATTTTATTCAGTTTTTATTTTATGTATGGGTTGAAGTGGAGAAACCCTAACCCGTTCTGAATGATGGTTATTTAAGGGAAACTTTAGGAAACCCTTCGGCAGTCCAGTTTTTGGGAGTTTGATGACAGACAAAGTTTTCTCTAAAACTTCAATTCAGTTTTCTTCTTCTTCTTCTTGTGTTCTTATTGTTTTCAATTTTTAATTATGTTTACCTTAGCTATGAGAGGCTAAGAACCCTTTAATCAACCTAAGGGTTGCGGATTCCATGGATTAGTCTTGAGGATCTACGCTTTGTTTTAAATCAGTTTTGTTTCCTTTCCAAACTCAGATTGATATCGTTCGATTGTGGATATTCAATCTGAGGTTCGCGATTACGATTATGGAAAGGGATTAATCATCAGATTTAATGATTAGATAGACTGACCATATGACCTTAAATCAAACGGGCTGATACTCTGCGATTGTATGAGTAGAAGCACCCTATTTGATCAAATGCTAAGCGATCGCTTAGAGAGGGTTCTCAATTGAAAGCAAAGATTCTGATTCAATTAACATCAATCACGATTCTGACATCTTTTTATCCGAGGAAATAGGTCCTAGGAATCATATCCTTAGGTTGGTTATTTCAAATTACAATTTCAAATTCATTTTTTTATATTCTGTTTTTATTTAAATTAATCAACAAAACCCTTCTTCCTTTTTATATTTTATTTAGAGCGTTTCTGATTTTAAGCAGGTTCTTTGGGAGACGATCCGAATTGCCCTTTCACTACAAAACCAAACTCGGTAATTTGCGTGGGTTCGACAGCGCACGTCAAAATCCCAATCAGATATCTTGTCACTGATTTTCTTACAATTTTGTAGGAAAACTGTAACATCCCGTGTGCACCCGGTGTATTAAACATACATATGTAATGGCACGGCTAATAAATGCGGAAGCTAACTTTTTCTTTTCAATTATGACGTTGACATTATTAACCAAGTTGATTAATTATTCCTTTTTCAAAATATTGTCTGTATGTAGATTGCAATAAAGAACTAACTGAATGACCTCATGATATAAATGTATATCTAGTCACATAACTACAACACGTAGATCGGACAATATACTAATACATTATATAACTCAAGACTAAATAAACATAACATAGTCAATGCGACATGGACAACCCCCATGCTCATCAAATCAGGTATCAAGCCAAACAAAGTCTCAACTCAAATAACAATATACTACAAACAAAGCATGGTCAACATCCAGGCATATTAGCATAAACATCATGCATATCAACTCAACTCCGGTCTCCTGCCGCTAGAGGTATCTACCCCCGAGGTACCTGTACCTGAAAATGTGCCCCAACACGAGGTGAGATCTTTAAAAAGAAATCTCAGTAAGACAAGGGGCCCTCAAGGATCTCTCCACCCTAAGCTCACTTACATGTGTAATATAAGTTCCAAAACATGTAAAACAGTATAAGTTCCAAAATCTGTGCAATGCAGCATATAATCATGTCATGTGTGTCAGAATCTTACTGGCCAGAGAACATAGGAATTACATACGTCTAAAACCTATAGTAGTACAAGATGTTACTTGTACCCACCCACAGAATCACCATCTTGTATGACGCTACATACTCAGGCTTACCGTCTAGGTGGAACATGACATGCATATCATAAGGCACTTGCACTTTAACAATTCAAAAAAATTTCAATAATCATCATTTCATAATAGCACATCATGCATATAAACCATCCCTCCATGAGGTATGGTGGAACCAACAATGGGCAAAACTGAGGACATGACAGCTTACCTCACAAGCTAAACCCTCCCTCACGACTCGGTATCCAAAGGGTCACAAGTAATAACAGTGTCCAGCAAGGTCACAGATCTGTTTTCTTAACATTCATAATATCGATAAACATATCATAGCTTCTCAGATTTAAAAAGAACATTATTTCTTTTTTGTTTCCCTTACTACGGGCTCTTTCCGAAGCCACAAGCACTAAACTGTCTTTACCATTTCCAAGACTGCAATTTCATCTCTTTATGAAATATTCTAAGATTTTACTAAGTTAAACTAGACATCTTAATGTTTCCAAAGATATACTTTATGTCTCAATCGAAGTTGTATAACTCCGGTTATATTTTTCACAAAGTGACTGCTGCACACTGAATTTCCAGCAACCAAGTTTTGACTTCAAACTAACACTGCGATCAATACACTTATCAAATGAATATGAAATTTTGAAATATTTTAGCCCTATGTGTTGGCTTCACATAGGTCCAAACCTCACTCAATTTGGAGCTCTGTAGCTCGAGATATCGCAATTTTACTAAATTAGGTCGTTGCTGTCACATTTGCACTAGGTGATCGATTACCATACATTGGGTAATCGATTACCACCTATGCAGAAACGCGAAAATGTAGATTTTTCTGCATAATCGGATCTCCAAAGGCCTCCCAAGGTTCCCACCTTCGATTTACCCACAAACAAAAGTTCAAACGACCATATTACACTTAAATTAACAACCTTTTACTTGAATCATCAAAATTTTCCTTTTAAAATACTCAAAACAAGCTTTGATCATGAATTTACAAAGGAAATGGTGAGGGGTTACCTAAGAGCCTTTGAGAACAGAGAAATGGGGGAACATTGAGGACTTTGAAGGTGCTCCAAGCTACTGACTTGGTGGTGCACGAAAAACCCACTCCAATGTATGTTCTTTCTTCACAAAGGTTGGTTCTTGAAGCTTCCAAGAGTGTAACAATGACTCTCACACCCTAAGCTCAAGTGGTTAGCCCCACAACACCCAAAAACAGAACCTTAAATGTTATAAGAGTGGATTTTTCTTTCACTAATCACAAGCTCTCAAGAATTTAGAGGAGTAAGAAGAAGAATGAAGCATAAAAGTATGTTCTTTGTGAACTTCCATGGAGAAAGGCACAATCTTTCTTGGGAATGTTGGAGAGCATGTTTAAAGTTTGAGAAGAAAGGGGGCTGCTCAGATTTTTCTGCAATACCCTAGGGTTTTGTGCCCTTTAGCTATTAGTGCACTCACTTAAGTTTAATAGCACAGTATTAGCATTAATAGCTACGCTTATCATTTTAATCTCAAACTTCATATTCTGAATCTATCCATCTTTCTACGATTTCTCATATTTTAATTTTAATTTTTCGCAACACTTTTTCAGTACGCGTTTTCACGCTGTCAGTATTAGTTCTGGCACCAGTTCTCATTATTTTGACTTCAAACTTGATATTCTATTCCTAAATATTATTCTATGAATATTCATACACTTATTATAATTTTTCGGGGTATTTCACCGATACACATTTATACTGTGAGGCACAACCGATATCTTCACTTTTCATCAGAAAAATGACGTTCAACATTAATACTCATTTACTATAATTATTTAAGCTTTATCATAATTATCAGGGTCAATTATGAAATTATTTCCTAAATTCTCATTTAATTAATTTAAATTCCTAATTTAACGGTGCGGTTCTTACACGAGGTTTGATCTAAGGTTTTGTTTCTAAGAACTCGTGAATTTGAGTAGATAGTAATGCTTGAGTTTGATGAGAAAAAAAGTACCAGACAATGAATGTGATTGGAATCTTGAAATATTCCTCTTTGAATGTCTTGTGCTTTGTCTCCCTGTTATTCTTCTTTTCAAACTGTGCTTTCTAAAAGTGAAAGAAAGCAGCTAGCTAAATAGCATGGAAAACATTATACATCGAACCAAGACAAAGCTTTTGCCAGGAAAGTTAAAATTTAATTCCAAATATATAAGATGGCTGATGCATGAAATTTGCACTTATTGACTTGAAGTCACAAAAATAAAAGGCAAAAAAGAAAGTGCACTCTCTCAAAAGAAAAGTATATGCTCGTGTTTCGAGCTAAGTTTTAATACCGTTTATCTCTTGAGGGCCACGTCTCATCATATTGGGCCTCATTGTTAGTGATTCTTTTGTATGGACCATATGGTAGACCCTACCTCATGAATTTATGATTATCATCACTTCACCGTGATTTTTGAATGGACAACATATTAGTTTCTTCTGCACGAAGTTCTTACAGTTTCTCTGTAGCATTGATGGTTCTATACAATTGTGGCAGTGAATGGATGATGCAAATCAGGCCCTTTTGACTCATTTAATTTAAAAAGGAAATATTCTATTCCTGGATTAGATTCAAAATTCAAATATTTTATCAAAATAATATTGTGAGATGTCCACGGATAAATGCACACTACAAGTCACACGCTATTCTTGTGCAAGACTTGAATGCGCACTGCATTGAAGTGGCGCATAGGAATTGTGTGTCGGCCACATGACTGATGCACCTTTGCCAATGCACAAGTCTCTCATCACCTCGTACAAGACTTTCTCGCGACATTATTTTGGTAAAATGTTTGGATTTTGAATGAATTTGGAAAAAATATTTCCCCTTAATTATGGTCAAAACACAAGCAAATCAGTTAGTTAAATACTTTTTTGCATCCTGAAAGAGTTGGTAGCATGCTGCCATATAGATCCAGTCCAAGCCATATTGGAGCATTGGAAGTACCATACAAGTATTAGTTACCACCTAATGCTAAGATGTAACTAGCAATTATGATGCTAACAATGAGAATTATTATAGATAGATGACAATCATAATGGAGAATGCTAGGTCACCCCAAAAGACAGGCAAATTCTAGAGATACCAACATGTCAGTGTCTAACTTGTCCGGAGGTAGATGCTGCTTCTTTGAAATACATATAGAGAAACTGTTAAAAAAAAAATAATAATTGTTTCTGAAATAGTAGTAGCTCCTTAGTCAAAAAGGTTATATAGTTTATGTGAATGCTTTTGGATGGCTGCAAATAGAACTTTAGTGTTCTACAAGCTGATGACATTGGAAAGGTCTAAGTTGTAGGTGGATCTTTTTGTTTAACTTCACATTAAAGGTTCATTCTTATACCTGTAAAAAGACATGATTAAAACATAAAAATGGTCCCAAAAGCTAATGGGTCCTACTTGTGATGGGTCTTGAAGCTCAAGTGCAAGTCATTCCCATATGGAATCTAACCCAAAGTTTAGCTGGCCCAATGTTAGCCATTAAAAGTGGTAAAGAATTTGGCTAAGAGCTAGAAGTTCATCACATGCCAACATGAGTGAGTAGGGGACATGGACGTGATGTGCTAGGAGAAATGCCAATGTCCGATAACTCTACTTCTTTGTTTCTTTCTACTTCTTTTTGTCTTCCTTATTGGATTTTATACTTTGCGGGGAGAAAAGCACAATAATACCTTTATCACATCGTTTTTCTCTTGTTTCTATATCATCTTGGTTGTAGGGGACCATAATCTTACGCATGATACTTGTTGATGATATTCATGATCTGTCCACTACTATGGCTCTTAACAAGATTATAGTAGTTCTAACAGCATCTTTCATTGAACCTTAAAGCATGGATTCTTCAACTAATTTAGGAAACAAGTAACAACATTTACATGCTACAGAATAAAAAGTTGTTTGGGTAGCAAAGCAAAAAAATGAAAGGACAAAATGCATGTGTTTTACTTTTTGTCGACATACATTTACTGAAGGGATGAGCAAAAGCTCAATAATCAGCAAAATGAGTAAATAAATAAATAGTCTTATCTTTCTTTTTCACCAAAGACATTTGAATTGGGTCATGAAGTAGCAACAAAGGTATATAATGATAATGTTTGTGACTTTACCAGCATCAGTAAGAACTCAAAGCCTAGAATTTATGCATAAGAGAATGCAGATAAGGGTCCTTCTATTGTTTTGGGCATGATGATTACTCTATAAAATGAAGTAATAATATCTCAAACCCAACTTTGAGACATCCTGCCGACACGACTTTAGATTGATGCTGACATACTACGTTTTTGTGGCATAAAGATGCCTCTTAAGTACTGACCTTAATATTAGGAATAAATCTTTTGATGGTTAATTTCTCTTTCCCCTAACCAATTGATACATTTTGATCTTTCTTTTCTCGAATAACTAAATAACGTTTAATTTAAATAAGAGAAAATGGATAAAAAACATAACAAATTTTATCCAACTTGTTGGGATGGATCCCTCTATTTATATGGAAGGTATGGAACTCGACAATAAGGAAAGAAGAATGTTGGATGAAGGTCTTATTTTATTTTAATTCCACGTAGAGATGGTTTTCACCAAAAAAAAAAAAAAAAAAGTTGAAGTGGTGAGGATATATACCATATAAAGAACCATTTTAATCTAAAATTTTAAGGTATTGGATGAGAGCCTTTTTAATGATTTATAATAGGAAAAAATTCAAAAAAAACCTATGAGTTTTCTTAATTATCACTTTCCCCTCACAATTATTTTGAATCATTTACACCCTTATTTAATTTTTTTTTATCACTTACCCCTTGACTTTAAGTTTTTTATCATTTACCCCCCTCACTTGGGGGGTAAATGATAAAAAAACTTTAACTCAGGGATGCATAACAATTTTATCACTTAAGTTTTTTTATTCTCTAACAGAATGCATAACAATTTTAACTAAGAGAAGTAAAATCTAGGAGACATAGTCCAGTAAAATCTTCCACTAAATGAATATTGAGGTTACACAAAATTCTTCCCTAGTAAACACTAGAAGTCGCCCAAAGGTTTTAGATTGTGGTGACATTGACATCTTGGTTGCCGTTGTATTGCACTCAATGTGGGCTACATTGTTCAATTGCAGTCAATGTGATCTCCAATCAAGAACTGATGCAATTTTGCAATCAAAATACTTTGAATGCATCACGCGATGTGATTTGCAATTCAAAATACTTATGGTAACTTGTTTTAAGGGAATTGGGTGAGAGCAATTTTGAGTTGATGAGACTGTGACATACGTACCATACAAAGTGTATGTTTTGAGTAGGAAACTGTAACACCTCGTGTGCACCCGATGTATTATCATACAAATGGTAATGACGCAGCTAAATAAATGCGGAAGCTAACTTTTTAATCTCAATTATAACGTCATCATTATTAACCAAGTTGATTACTTAATCCATTTTCAAAACAATGTCTGTATGTAAATTGCAATAAAAGACTAACTGAATAATGTAAGGGGGTTAGATCTGAGAAAGAGAAGAGGATTGTGAATAGAGAGAGATAGAGAGAAAGAGAGAGATTGTCTAATGATTTTCAGCATATCTTCATTCACGCCCTCACCATGGGCTATATAGCTATTCTGTTACAATCCTTCCTCATGTTTTCTTTTTAATTCCTAAATAAACAAAACACAATTCAAATACTAATTGGGCCATGTAGTTATTGGAAATAATCCTTCAGGTACCCTGGTGGCCTTTTCTCACGATCGAGCCTCTGTAGTGATAGCTCATTGGATTGGTGTGTAACATCCCATTGACCATCAGAACGAATCTCGTCCTCGAGATAGGCGGGTGGGGTAGTGGGCTGCATGTGTGGTCCAATTGAGGTGTCGGTGGGAACATTCTGGAGGCTTGAGGGGATAGGCATCCAGCTGGCCTCCATTATCTTGTGAGTGGGTGGGATTAAGTGGGTTGTGTCAGACGGACAGCTCTCATTGGTGGTAGTTGGGGCCACATTAATGAGCTCCTCGTTAACCGAAGTAAACAATGGAGTGGTCCCAACACTCCTTGCTGCATTTGGAACAGAAACCTCACCATTTCCTCTGTCTCTTTGTAAAACAGCCGAAGACTAAACCTTTGAAAACCCTTTTCCCATGACCAGTCTCTCATCTTCCCAATTAGACTCTTCCGGTGGCAATCCTTGCCACTGCACCAGTACTTGCGGTGTCTCGCGTCCTTGCCTCCAGATGCTACGCCTGGACACGATAGCTGCTGGAACATGCATCGGTGGTGAACTGTGGGGAGCTATTGGAAAAGCATGAATCTGGTGATGGCCATGAGCGATGAAGGGCCGCAACAGAGAAACATGGAATATGGGGTGGACCCGGGAACCCTCCGGCAGCTTGAGATGGTAGGCGACGGGTCCGATGCGCTCTAGAATCTCGAAGGGTCCATAAAACTGGAGGCTAAGCTTGTGGGAAGACCGACGGTGGACCGTGAGTTGGCGATATGGTTGTAGCCGCAGAAGTACTTGAGCGCCAACAGTAAAGGTGTAAGCTTTCCTTTTCTTATCTACTTACATTTTCATGACTTCCTTTGCTTTCCGTAAGTTTTGTTTCAATGATGCTAGGATCAAGGAACGGTGATGTAGATCAGAGTCTACTGCCTCTAACGGAGTAGAACCCAATGTGTAGGCCAATAAACAAGGGGGCGGACATCCAAAAGTGGCCTGAAATAGAGTGGTCTGAGTCGAGTGATTATAGGCGGTGTTCTAATGGAACTCCGCCCAACTGAGGAAGCAGTGCCAGGTGGTTTGGTGGTCATGCACGAAACAGCGGAGATATTGTTCCATGATCTGATTGACACGTTCGGTCTGGCAGTCAGATTGAGGATGATACGCCGACGAGAAGTGAAGCATAGTTCCCTGCAGTTTGAAGAGGGTCTTCCAAACGGCACTAGTAAAGATCGGGTCACGATCGAGTACTATAGAACACGGAGGTCCGTGAATCTTTCCCACTGTGTCCCAGAATATCTGTGCAACCTTGACAGCTGAGTAATGCGGTGGTAAGGCCGCGAAATGGGCCCCCTTGGTGAGGCGGTCCACCACTACCATGATATCTGTGTAACCCCCTGAGTTGGGTAGATGCGTGATAAAGTCCATCGATAAGTCAGACCAAATGGAGTCAGGGACTGACAGGGGTTGGAGGAGCCCGTAAGGTGAGTGAGTTGGGACTTTAATTTTCTGACAAGTTTCATACTGTTGCACATACTATTGAATGTCTTTCTTCATGTGTTTCCAGGTAAACGAAGCGCCTACTCGGAAGAGGGTTCGTCTGATGCCAGCGTGACCACCAATCTTGGAGGAGTGAAATTGATGGAGTAGGAGCGGAATGAGGGAAGATCCTGGGGGAACATAGATGCGGTTTCTGTGGAAGAGTAATCCTTGCTGATACACCCAGTGTGGCCAGCAATAGGATCTGATTGTAATTCTTGTATAATTTTCGTAGCATAGGAGTCAATTTGTATTTCAGACTGTAAAATGAAATTGTAAGTAGATGTAAGGGCACTGAGAGCCATGAACGCAGGTGAAGTAGCAATAGTGGAAACTCCCTCCGGCTGGTGTGACAGGGCGTCAGCCGCTGTGTTTGATTTCCCTGGGCGATATTGAATCGTGTAATTAAAACCTAACAATTTCGCCAGAAATTGTTGTTGCTCAGGGGTCTGGATCACTTGAGACATCAAGTGATGTAAACTGCGATGATCTGTCCTTATAATGAAAGGCGTGCCCAGCAGGTATTGCCACCATTTAGCCACCGAAGTGGTGATGGCATACATCTCCCTATAATATGTTGATTTCGATTGCATGAGAGCGGACAGTTTGCGACTAAAAAGGCAACTGGATGACCCGCCTGTAACAACACCGCCCTAATGCCGACACCTGAGGCATCTGTTTCCAGAATAAAAGGAAGCATAAAATTTGGTAAAGCCAAGATAGGGGCGTGTGTTAACAAGTTTTTAAGAGCCAGGAAGGCTTGCTCAGCCCCAAGCGACCATTTAAAGGCATCCTTGGATAAAAGGTCAGTAAGAGGTGCTGCCACAGAAGCATAGCCCTTGATGAAACGACGGTAATAACCGGATAAACCCAAGAAGGCCCGCAACTGAGTGACTGATTTTGGAATGGGCCAGTCGCTCACCGCTTGAATTTTAGAGGGATCCGGGGATACACCAGCAGAGGAGATAATATGCCCCAGAAACTGAATTTCTGGAACTGCAAACAAAAATTTGGACTCCTTGACAAAAAGCTGATGGTGCTGGAGAGTGTGCAATACCTGCCGAAGATGATCGAGATGAGCCTGGAGAGAAGGGTTGTATACTTGTATATCATCAAAGAAAATAACAACAAATCGCCGTAAGAAGCTACTGAAGACATGGTTCATACTAGCTTGGAACGTCGATGGAGCATTGGAAAGACCAAATGGCATCACTAAGAACTCAAAGTGGCCATGGTGGGTTCGAAATGCAGTTTTGTGGACATCAAAAGGGTTCATCCGGATCTGGTGATACCCAGAATGGAGATCCAACTTGGAAACAATTTGAGCACCATTGAGCTCATCAAGCAACTCGTCCACTGTAGGTATGGGAAACTTGTCGGGTACTGTTATAGCCTTTAATGCTCTGTAGTTGACACAGAATCTCCAGGTTCCATCTTTCTTTTTCACCAATAGAACTGGTGAACTAAAAGGAGATTGGCTGGGTCGGATAACGCCTGTGTTTAGCATTTCAGTGACCATGTTTTCAATCTCTATTTTCTGGAAATGTGGGTAGCGGTAGAGGCGGACTTGAATAGGTTTGGAGTGGGGATTTAGATGAATGTGGTGGTTGGTGTCACGGTCAGGAGGTAACGATTGAGGTGTATTGAATATGTTTTGGAATTGCATGAGTAAATGTTGGATCGGTGGTGGTGGTAGGTGGGAGGGTTCTGGAATATTTGGGGGTTCGGTACTGTCAAGGCACATAAAATAAGACAACACCGAATCTTGGGAAACTGACTTGTGGAGTTGGGCAGGGGTTATTTGTGTGGGTGGGATGTGTGGTCACCTTGTAAGATGATTGTGGAATCATGGTGGGTAAAAGACATGGTCATATGGGCATAGTCGGTTACAATTGGGCCAAAGGTCTCCAACCACTGAATGCCCAAAACGACATCTGCTCCCTTGAGATCAAGAACAAACAGTTCCACCACGAACGTATGGGCCTGCAAGTTTAGAGAAACCGTGAGACAAGACGTTGT
Source organism: Gastrolobium villosum (assembly GCA_032173675.1). Classification (NCBI taxonomy): domain Eukaryota; kingdom Viridiplantae; phylum Streptophyta; class Magnoliopsida; order Fabales; family Fabaceae; genus Gastrolobium; species Gastrolobium villosum. Next base: position 80,153 of record JAVKPL010005704.1, read on the forward strand.
ACAGTGAAGGGTTTCACCTTTACCCACCTGCACCTGAAACGGTTTAATGTGATGTAATGTCAAACCAAGGAAAACAGCCATACGATCAGTAATAAAGTTGTGTGTACTTCCCCCATCCACAAGGATTTGGACTTGTTTGCCCTTAATGGTGCCTGTAAGACAAAAAGATCTGGAGCTACGATGGCCAAATAAGGCATTGAAGTTGATTTCAGGCGTAACTTCCGGAACCGGATTGTCCAATGGCACTGGTAGTGGGTCAGGATCAGGATCATCGTCATCCCTTTCCAAATATAACATTGTGGGACGGCCCTTGCACTTGTGGCCGAAATTATATTTTTCGTCACAATGGAGGCAAAGGTTTTTCTCCCTCTTCTGTTGCATTTCCACTGGGGACAAACGGCGAAAGAGTAAGGTGGAAATAGGGTTAGGAGTGGATGAATCTGTAGGGGAGATGGTCGTAACTGGTTTAGGAACAGATTACCAGGGACGGTTAGACCGTTGATCCGTGGCTTGATCCTCAAAGACTCTAGCCAACGAAAAGGCTTCATGATAATCCACAGGTCTGAGGGTTAAAACGGAACGACGTATGTTCGTCTTAAGACCTGAAATAAAGATACTGCGAAGCAATGTAGCATATAAACTCGGAACCTTACTCACTAACTTCTCAAAAGAAGACTAGTAATCCAGAACTGATCCCGTTTGATGGATCTTCACCAACGCTCCAGCCAAATCGTCAAATTCCGATGGGCCGAAATGACGCAGCAACGCAGAGCAAAAAGTGCGCCAATCAGGCATTAAGTCGTTTTGGTCCGCACCATAAAACCAACTTGCAGAGGGTTCATCAAGATGAAATGCTGCTAAATTCAAGCGATCTGGAACAGGTACTTGGTAAAATGAGAAATACCTCTAAACGGCTGTAAGCCAAGTGGTAGGGTCACCAGATGAGAAACGAGGGAAATCCAATTTGACTTGGCGTGAGCGAGAGTGGTCACCGCCTGCAGTAGATCCAGTTGACGGTCTCGAACCCAATAATCCGTGGTTGTGCAGCTGCAAGTCAATTAATCGATTCAGATCTTGGTGAAAATGCATCTGAGATTCTTGAATTTACTGCTGAGATTCATGAAGCTGAGCTTGAGAATCCTGTAGGTCCAGATGTTGTTATGCACGAGTAAGTTCAGCTGCCTGAAATTGTTGTTCCAACATTTCGAGGCGTTGTTGTAATTCACGCATCCTCGTATTTTCAGCCATTAGTCAGGGACGAAGAGAGGAATGAAAGCACCAAATGTAAGGGAGTTAGATCTGAGAAAGAGAAGAGGATTGTGAATAGAGAGAGATAGAGAGAAAGTGAGAGATTGTCCAACGATTTTCAGCATATCTTCATTCACGCCCTCACCATGGGCTATATAGCTATTCTGCTACAATCCTTCCTCATGTTTTCTTTTTAATTTCTAAATACACAAAACACAAATAAAATACTAATTGGGCCATGTAGTTATTGGAAATAATCCTTCAGGTACCCTGGTGGCCTTTTCTCACGATTGGGCCTCTGTAGTGATAGCCCACTAGATTGGTGTGTAACAAATAATCTCATATTATAAGTGTGTATCTAGTCATGGAACTACCACACGTAGACCGGACCCTGATACAATTATACAACTCCAAAAGTCAAACATAATTGATATCAAATGTGGCATGGACAACCTCTATGCACACCAAATAAGGCAACAAAGCCCAACACAGTCTTAGCTCAAATAACAATATAATGACAATAAATCATGGTCAATAGCCAGGCTGTAACACCCCGTGTATACCCGGTTTGTTACCATGTGATCGTATTAATCAATGCTTAATAAAAATGCGGAATAACTTTTTCTTTCATTCAATTATGACGTCATTATCATTAACCAAGTTGAATACTGTAAGAACCCGCACCATTAATTCAGGAAATTAAATTAATTAAATATGAGAATTATAAAATAATCCCATAATTGACCCTAATAATTATGAGAAGGCTTAAATAATTATGGTAAGTGATCAAGAATACTGAAAGTCGCTTTTCGAACGAAAAATGCAAATACCGGTTCTGCCTCACGGTATAAGTGCTTACTGATGAAGTATCCCAAAAAATTATAATAATTTCAAGAATATTCCTAGAAAAATACATAGGACTAGTAAAACAAGTTTCAAGTCGAAATAATGAGAACTGGTGCCAGAACTGATACTGGCTATGTAAAAGCGCGTACCGGAAAGGTACTGCGAAAACTAAAATAAAAATATGAAAAATCTTATAAAAATGAGTAGGTTCAGAATCCTAAGTTTGGGATTAAAATGCTAAGCATAGCTATTGGCGCTAATACAGCGCGATTAAAACTTAAGTGGTCTATATAAGGCCTTGCACATGATCCTAGGTCATTGTTGGTGCCTCCTACGTGACCCCTTTGCTGAAGCTTGCTGCCTCCATCAGCCACCACCTTCCTCCCTTCACTTGTGATCCAAGAGACCACCTTTTCTCTTAGTTCCTTCATCAAACCTCCTTGTGTGTGTGGGTTAAAGCCTTGGGGTGGATCGGGACCTTGTTTTGGAACCTTGGGTCTCTGTTTGGGGAGTTCTAAGGGCTGTGATTCTGAGTTATTGTGGAGGAGGCATTTTCCTTGGTTGTAGTAGCTTCAAGTGTTGAACTTTATGGTGAAAGGGTCAACCTTGCTATATATTTTTGTGGCCTTGGTGTAGTCTGACTTTGGGGAGCTACAAGTGAGCTCCAAGAGCACCTCTAGCTCTGTTTAAACCTTTGGGTAAGCACCATCGCCTTGATCATGAGTTCTTATGGTTAAAAGTAGAGTCTTGGCATGTCTAATGAGTTGTTTAAGTAACCAACGGGTATATGAACCTAAATGGGCTTAAAGATGCATGCTTTAACGTTTAGAAGTGTTAAAAATGGAACCTTGGGAGTGATATCTCGCGAAATGCATAAACTGCATTCTTTCGCGAAATATTCGGATATGATATCTGAATATCCATATCCGGATATGGGGTCTTGTGATATTCGGATATGCATATCCGGATATGGCCCCGACCTATATCTGGATATTCAGGGTTTTTGAGGACAGTAACTGTATTGTTCGTATGGAACTGTATTTGGGGTTTGTGGACCCTAGATTGATTAAGTTGAACTTCTGTAATGATTAAATAAGTCTAAATCTAAGTGATCAAGGGCTTATGGCTTTGTGAGAAGCCTAAAGACATGAAACGTAAAAGGGAAGCGTGTCTTTATGTTATATGCGTATGGATTGTGATTTTTGATATGATTGCTGGTCAAAAACAGATTGTGATTGTGTTGTGTGTGGACTTTGAGCGGGTGTGGACCTTGGATTGGTTTGATTGCTTAGAGGTAAGCTTCTGTGTCCTTTGTTTAGCCATTGTTGGTTCCACCGTACCCCATGGGGGGATGGTTTATATGCATGATGTGCTTTCATGATATACTGATTTATTGAAATGCTATTGAGCTGTTATGTGCAAGTGCGTATGGTATGCATATGGTGTTCCACTTATACGGTAAGCCTGAGTATGTGGAGACATACAAGATGGTGAGGCTGTGGGTGAGGTACAAGCGGTGTTCCTTGTACTATTGTGGGTCATAGACGTATGTAAATCCTGCATTTCTCTGGCCAGTAGAATAGTTGACACACATGGTATGATTCTGCTGCATTACACTAATTTTGGTACTTATATTCTTAAACTGCGTTTAGAACTTATATTGCACATGTAAGTGAGCTTGAGGTGAAGAAATCCTTCAGGACCCCTTGTCTTACTGAGATTTCTGTTTACAGATCTCACCCAACGTTTGGGGCACCATTTTCAGGTTCAGGTGAGTCGGGGGTTGAGACCTCGGGCGGCAGGAGGCCGGAGCTGAGTTAGACCTTGCTGCTTATACTATTATGATTGGATGTTGACATGCTTTATGTTATTATTATGACTTTGTTGTTGAGACTTATTGGGCAATGTTGCCTTATTTGGTGAGGATGGGGGTTGTCCATGCCATATTGATTGACGATGTCTTATTTTAAATTCGAGTTGTAATAATGTATCAGGATATTGTCCGGACTACGTGTTGTAGTTCCGTGACTTAGATACTCACTTATTTATATATGAGGTTATTCAATGTAGATAGCTGTCTTTTGCAATTTACATACAGGCAATGTTTTGAAAAAGGATTTAATAATCAACTTGGTTAATGATAATGATGTCATAATTGAAAGTAAAAAGTTATTCCGCATTTTTAATTAAGTGTGGCTTAATACGATGACATTTTAACAAACCGGGTATACACGAGGTGTTACAAATACTTAATTCATTTTCAAAAGATTGCCTGTATGAAATTGCAAATAAACAACTAACTGAAATACCTCATAATATAGGTAAGTGTGTCTTTAGTCACGGAACTACAACACGTAGACCGAACATAATCCTGATAGTTTATACAACCATGCTAAAATCATAACATAATAAACGTGGCATGGACAATCCCTATGCTCGCCAAATGAGGCAACAAAGCCCAACAAAGTCTCACATCAAATATCAAGATAGTAAATGTAAAGCATGTCATCATCCAGCAAATCATCATAAAATCATAAGCTCGACTCAGCTCCGGCCTCCTGCAGCTCGAGGTATCAACCCCAGCATTATCTGAACATTAAAATGTGCCCCAAACGTGGGGTGAGATCTCTAAAAAAGAAATCTCAGTAAGACAAGGGGTCCTCTAGGATTTCTCCACCCCAAGCTCACTTACATGTGCAATATAAGTTCGAAAGCAGTTTAACAATATAAGTTCCAAAATCAGTGTAATGCAGCATATAATCATGTCATGTGTGTCAACTATTCTACTGGATACGTCTATTATATACATTTAGTGTAAGATGCCATTTGCACCCACCCACATAATCACTCTATTGTATGTCTCTCACATACTCCGGAGCTCGTCTAGGTGGAACACCACATGCATATCATAAGGCATTCACATAATAGCTCAACAGCATTTCAAATATCAATACATGAAAACACATCTTGCATATAAACCATCCCTCCATGGGACATGGTGGAACCAACAATGGCTAAACCGAGGACACGAAAGCTTACCTCTTAAGCAATCAATCCAAGCCAAGTCCTCACAAGCTCAATGTCACCAAACAGCACAATCACGGTCTGTTTATACAATAGTCAATCATCAATAATCATTGCCCAAAGTTCCGTTAAGTGATTAAAGATTTCCATCTCATTTTAAGTCATTTTATGCAATTTCTGCAGGAGGTATTCGAATACTACTCGATGAGTATTCGAATACTCCAAGTCTCCAGAAAGTATCTGAATACTTTCACTTAAGTATTCGAATATTACAAGGTATCTGAATACTTTTCACTCAGTATCTGAATACCACAAGGAATTCGAATACAATACTCACAGTATCCGAATACTATCCAGTATTCAAATACTTCTTCATAGGTATCCAAATACTTTTCTTCCTAGAAAAGTATCCCAATACTCCTCCAAGGAGTATTCGACTACCAAGGGATAAGTATTCGAATACTACACGAAAAGAATTGGAATACTTATCAGACAGAATGCATAATTTCGTGCATTCTCTGCATAAGTCCCATTTTAGATGTCCAAACTCGATTTGGAGTCCAATGACTCCATAAACAGATGTTCATTAACATATTTATGACTCAGAAACTCATTCCTTAACTCAAATGATCAAGTTTTACTTTTTAATAGATTAAACAAGCATAAATCATGAAAATACGAAAGCTATAATCATGGCTCACCTCAAATGCTCAAAACTCAGAAAATGAGACAGGATAAGAGCCTTCTACACAACACTATGGTTCTGACCTTCAAGGACTACGAAAATGCATCACAAGAAGGGACCTTTCACCATCAAAATGGCTCCTTGAGACCTTAAATGACAAGAACAAGGCTCTCACCAAAAGAACCCACCAACTCAGTCACAAAACCACCCCTCACAGCAACCAACACTCAACAACTAAAGCCAATTTCCCACACCATGATAGCTCACACTAAGTTATGATGATAAAGTGAAGGAACTAGGTAGAAAGGTGATTGCTTGGACTCACAATGTGAAGGGAGAGAGGTGACAACTTGAAGAACTCAGCTCCCAAAAGAAGGAGGCACGTAGAATCAGTTTTGGGAAGAATGAAACTGACCTAGAAATGTGTGTACACCTATTTATATGCGTTTTAAGATTAATCTCACTGTATTAGCACTAATAGCTACACTTAGCATTTTAATCACAAACTTCGGATTCTGAACCTAGCCATTTTTGTAGGATTTTTCATATTTTTATTTTATTTTTCGCGGAACCTTTCCGGTACGCGCTTTTACATAGCCAGTATCAGTTCTGGCACCAGTTCTCATTATTTTAGCTTGAAACTTGGCATACTAGTCTTATATATTATTCTAGGAATATTCATGCACTTATTATAATTTTCCGGGATACTTCATCGGTACGCACTTATACCGAGAGCAGAAAAGGTATCTGCACTTTTCGTCAGAAAAATGACTTTCAATGTTATTAATCACTTTCTATAATTATTTAAGCCCTCTCATAATTATTAGGGTCAATTATGGAATTATTTCATTAATCTCATAATTATTTATTTAAATTCCTTAATTAACGATGTGGGTTCTTACATAGGCATAACAACACAACAACAAATATATCAACTCAGCTCTGGCCTCCTGCCGCCAGAGGTATCAACCTCAGAGGTACCTGTACCTGAAAATGTGCCCCAAGACGGGGTGAGATTCCTAACAAGAAATCTCAATAAGACAAGGGGTCCTCTAGGACTCTTCTGCCCCATGCTCACATACAAGTATGAATATAAGTTCAAAAACAGTAATTACAATGCATGTTCATGTTAAGGCATTTAAATCATGACAACATATCTCTTGCTTAACAGGCCAAATACTATAACTCGTATATCATGTGATGTATGCAAATGCGGTTCGACTGGCCAGGGAACGGGATAGGGTTTATGCACGTCTACGACCTATCTAAACATAAGGGTCGCAGCCTTATACCTTACACACCAAGGTCGCAGTCTGATCGTATAAGTAATCAACATCACATTCATACATTACATCAATAGTTAAATCAACATATCTCAAGCATATATCAGTGCATATTTCATCTTTCATAAAAGCATACATGCATATAAACTACCCTCCCATGGAGGTCGGTGGAACAAGAAACAGATTAATCCGAGGACACGAGTGCTTACCTCTTAAGCAATCAATCCCAAGTCAAGAGTCAACAATAGCCCAAGGTCCACAAACAGCTCAATCACAATCTGTTAGACCAGCAATCATATCAACATTCATAATCTACAAGTTCATGACAAAACAACAATCTTTCCTTTTTCGTTTCATGCCATTAGGCTTATCTCAAAGTCATAAGCCCTTAATCCAAGTGATTCTGACTTAGTTCAATTATTACAGAGGTTCACATTAACCAATCTAGGGTCCATAAACCTAAACAACGATTCTGTATGAACAGAAAAGTGTCCAACTCGAAATTCCCAGAATATCCGAATATATGTCGGGGCCATATCCGGATATCCATATCCAGATATCACCAAGCCCATATCCGAAAATCAATATCCAGATATTTCGTGACAAAATGAAGTTCTGCATTTTTGCGAAGATATCAAACCAAGGTTCCATTTTTAACACATACACGTTAAAGCATGCATCTTTAAACCCATTTAGACCAGTGATCATGTTAGCTACTTAATACTAACATTTTTCATGGCAAGACTTGATCTTTTACAAGGAAACACATGATCAAAGTTTGAGAATGTTTACCAAGATCTCAAAATAGAAGAAAGGCAATGCTTGGAGCTTCCTATGCTTCTCCACAGAGCTGCTACCAAAGGACTACAAAAATGGCTCACAAGAATGGTTCTTTCTTCACAAAGCTCACTACTTGGAGCTTCAACAACCAAAGAAATGGCTCCTAAACCATACAACTCAGAGGCAGCCCCTCCCTACCCCACACACAGCACCCACAACTTAGAAAGTGACACCTTTCTCCCTCACCAAGCACACACCCAAGTGTTTATCATATTTGGAGGAAGAATCAAAGAGAAAGGATGAATTTTGTTCAGTTTTCTTCAAGGAAGGAAGGTGGAAAGTAGAAGAGTACCAAACTCAGAAATGGAGGCACGTAGAGTTGTGAGGAAACTGACCTAAAAATTTGTGCCAAGCCTATTTATACGCGTATTAAATTTTAAGCGTCGGTATTAGCACTAATAGCTCTGCTAATCATTTTAATCCCAACCTTGGATTCTGAACCTGGCCTTTTTTCTAGGATTTATCATATTTTAATTTTAATTTTCTCAGCACTTTGCCGGTACGCGCTTTTACGTACCCGGTATCAGTCCTAACGTCAGTTCTCATTATTTTGACTCCAAACTTGTGATATCAGTCCTAAGTATTATTCTAGGAATATTCATACACTTATTATAATTTTCCAGGATACTTCATCGTTATTCACTTATACCGTGGAGCAGAACCAGTATTTGCACTTTTCGTCAGAAAAGCAACTTTCAACATTAATAAACCCTTATATTAATTATTCAAGTCTTCACATATTTATTCTACGTCAATTATGGAATTATTTCATAAACTCACATTTAATTAATGAGCAAATACCCCTTTTCGTCCCTGGCAATTTTCATGAGGCACATTTTAGTCCCGAACAATAAAAAAGGCTCATTTTAGTCCCTAATATTTGAAAAAAAAGGCCACGTTTGTCCTTCCGTTAGTTGGCATCTGACGGCTCAACTAACGGAGCACACGTGGACCGTTGCTTTGCTGAATCACCGTAAAGTATGCCAGCCTGGAAGTAATACAGATGACCTTAGCATCGAAGGCCCTATTTGTTCCTTGACAAATTTATCGAGGCCCTATTTGGTCCTTAACACTAAAAAAATGGACATGAACATAAAAGTTGCAAGGCATATTGCAGCAAACCACAGACCTTTCAAACCCAATCCAATGGCCTTTACTATGTATACCCCTTTTTATGAGGTTTTTACTCTTGTTTTGGATGTGAAATGACACAAGTTAAGTTTATATTGGTGGATGTAAGTCCCGAAGAAATTGAACTCAGAAAACCTTATCTGGGTTTGGTGGGTGATGCTAAACACGTTTTTGAGATTCTGAATGAAGAGATTAAGGATGACCCCTTTTGCTTGGGGAACACTCATCCCTGGGTACAAGCTATATCCAATAAGGTTAAGGACAATGTGTCCAAGATGGAGACTCAGCTTGCTAAGGACGTTGTGCCCTTTAATTTCTTGACCCAAATGAGGATTATAAGAGATAACATTCTGGGTTTGGGAAGCCTTTCTCCTGTATTGGTTTCGGAAGGTGCCAACACCATGGATGTGGGTCGCTCTGTGTTGATTAAGACGGAGCCCAGGACCAGGTTAGATGTAGGGAATTGGGGGACAATAGGGGTTGGTCTTGGTTATTGCATTGCGGCCGTGCTTCTCCTGGTCGACTTGTTGTTGCGGTTGAAGGGGATTCTGGATTTACATTTAGTGCTATTGAAGTTGAGGTAGATGCTAAACTCATGCCTATGCTTATCTACTTAGCTGCTATTCTGCTATAAAGACTAATATGAATTCTTTGTGTCTTTGCCTATGACTGTGTGTTTTATTTCCCTTTTGTTGTCCTATGCAAACTGATTTTTTCCAACTTTCCTCCTCTTGATGCAATGCTGGCATTGGAGAAGAACCAAGCAGTAGCCAAAAAAATGGCAAACTAGATATAATCACTACAAGGAATACACGTTGCATTCCTTAGTGGATATTAATCTCGAGTTTTAAGGAGGGAGGGAGAACATTGTAAAAATATAAGAAAAATCTTATCCATTGTGTAGTATCTCCATAAGGCGTAGAAAATCCACTATGTTTGATAGTGGCTCTAGATTTTTGGGATATAAGAATTCAAGTGATTGGGTTGGGAAAGAGAAAAGAAAGGAAAATGAGATAAAAAGAAATGAGTTATTGATGAAATATAAATGGACCGATACAACTCATACAAGAGGAAATCCTCTTCACAGGTGGAATTTTCCCCTCACACTTAGGGGGCGTTTGGTACAAGAGAATTTTTTTTTATCCGGGAATCATGAATTCTGAAAATATAGTGGGAATAAATTTTTACTGGAATGTTACTAAAAAGTTATTTGGTAGACTCACATTTCGCCGGGAATATTTGGTTAATTTTACTGAGTGTGTGTTTGGTTGATTGTAAAATATTAGTGGAAATACGGGGTTGTTTTACAATGATACCCTCCATTTTCAATAATCATATTTCAACATTTATTTGCCCTTAACTCCTTCTCTCTCTCCCTCCCTCTCTCTTTCATCAGCTCCTTTCACTGTGTGTGTGGTTTGTAAACCTGCAAGAAAATCGTAGAGGTAATATTAATCATCTCCTTAACAAGGATGATAAGCAAGACAATCAAACTGCAAGAAATATTGATCAGCAGCTGAACAACGATGATGGAAACCAAGGTGACCTGTAAGCTTTGTTGGAAGGAGAAGCATGGGTAGATTGTGGTACCAAATATTTGTGAAGACAACTTCATCAATCGTACAAAATAGAGGGTTAATCTCGTCCATTTAACCATTGATTATTTCTTAGTTCCCCGGGGAAGCCATTTTTCCAAGTAACCATGGAATTTGAGAGATGGTGTTGGTCCTTCACTTTGCACACAATAAAGAAATCTGGGGAAAAAATTTCACTGGAAATTTTTTAATTTTTGGGCAACCAAACGTGGGTTTTCTATTTTCCCTATCATACTTTCCAAGACATTCATAAATAATCTGCATACCAAACACTACCTTAGAGATATGTTATATTGACATAATAACTGGTAAATGAAAAAAACCTCATAAAATACCCCTTCGCAAAGGCCCTATCGAACAAGAGATAATACCCTTTTTCGTAGGGTTTCAAAGGCCATTGGATTGGGTTTGAAAGGTTTGTGGTTTGAAAGGTCATAAGATTGGGTTTGAAAGGTCTGTGGTTTGCTGCAATATGCCTTGCAACTTCTATGTTCATGTCCATTTTTTTAGTGTTAAGGACCAAATTGGGTCTCGATAAATTTGTCAGGGACCAAATAGGGTCTTCGATGCTAAGGTCAGTTGTCCAAAACTCCAAGAAGACATAAAACGACGTCATATTACTTCCATGCTGGCATACTTAAAGGTGACTCAACAAAGTAACAGTCCACGTGAGCTCCGTTAGTTGGGCGGTCAGATGCCAACTAACGGAAGGAATAACACGGCCTTTTTTTTCAAATATTAGGGACTAAAATGAGCCTTTTTTATTGTTCGGGACTAAAATATGCTTCGTGAAAATTGCCATGGACGAAAAAGGGTATTTACTCTTAATTAATTAAATTCCTAAATTAATGGTGTGGGTTCTTACGGAAAAAACTAGAGCAATCACACACACAATCGAAAGTAATGAAAAGAAGAAGAAAAAGAAAAGGAATTTGTCATTATATTCTGTTTTACACACTCAATGAAAAAATAGAGTAAATACTCTTTTTTGTCCCTGACAATTTTCACAAGGACCATTTTGGTCCCCAACAATAAAAAAGGCTCATTCTAGCCCCTAATATTTGAAAAAAAGTGCTACGTTTGTCCTTCTGTTAGTTGGCATCTGACGGCGCAACTAACGGAGCACAGGTGGACTGTTAGTTAGCTGAGTCACTAATGTCACAAGCCACATTGGATGAACGAATGACGTCGTTGTGTATATGCGAAGGTCAGCAACTGTGATTAGAAGCGGACGACGTCGTTTCGTTAAAGGAGACTTCTTCAACCTCATTTGACACGCTCATACAACAAGTTACTTGTCCATACCCACCATTTCCTCTGCTCATGAGCTTCATTTTTGGTTAAGGTTGTGAGGAACAGTAGTTTGTCGGTGCACGTCTCGACTGCAGTTGCAACGATGTGGAAGTAGTGTGGTTTTTGGTCAAAATCGTTAAAATGGTTGAGTCTGGTCACATTCGAACAAGGTACGTGGAACAAGTCATTTCTTTATTATGTGTGGTCCCCCTACCCTTTTTCGTTATTGGTTTTTTGTTTAATATGGTCCCCATGTGCGGTATTGGTAAAGAGATTGTTAGGGTTTTATTTTTTGGCCCCCTTCGGTGTTTTATATTTGGAACTTGTTGCAAATGGTCCCCTTTTCGTTATTTAAATTTCTATGTGTAGTGATTAGTGGACCCAAGTTTTTAGCAATGAGGTCATTTAAAAAATCCCTGACTGTTACAATATTATTATAATATTGATAATACATGATTGGTTATATGATACAGTAAAATAATATTATGGTAGTGTAAAAAATGTTTGAGTTCTGTTTTCGATGAAGATGGATGAATATATAGTCAAAAGATATCATCATGGGGTGTGTTGGTTAGGAATGATGAAGGGAAGCTTACTTATGTAAATGGGAGAGTGGATGATTTACCTGAAATGGATGCAGACTATGTAAACCTTCGTGACCTTGAAACTCTGTTCAAAGGGTATGGTTACCAAAAATGTAGACAGATGTGGTGACTCAAGCCTACTGAGAGTGATTTAGATGTTGGGTTATGTCTTCTTGAAAAGGATTCAGACGTTTTGCAAATGGTTAAGGCTGCCTTAAGTAATGGGAACAAAGTAGAAATATATTTCGAAGATTGCATTGCAGTTCCTGACATTTTGGCTGGTCCTGCAGAAGGGAGTGATGGGTCTGTACCTCAAAGTGCTGATGAGGAGGGGGTGTTAGGTGACTCAATTGGCAGTTCATGTGACTTCCATATGACTTCTGCAGATGAATATTAAGAGGGAGAGGGCAATGGACTGTCAAGTGATTCATATGATAGTGTAGAAGATGAGCCCTATAAGCCTCCTCCACCAGGTTATGAGGATGAAATGGATGAAGAGGATGAGCCACTCATTTCATTGAAAAAAGTGGTGAAAGGAAAGAAGAAGAAGAAGCCAGTTAACCAGCATGACAAGGAAGAAAACTTGGTCAGTTTCCAAAAAATAAAAAGGAAGAAAACTTGGAAGAGGATGAGTAGAATATGTCATTTGAGGAGAAGGGGTATGTTTATAATTCTGAAGAGCTAAAGACTCATCCCTCAAGTGGGGATGAGGAGGTTGAAAGAGCTGTGTTTCCGAAGTATAATGTAGATAATACTTTTGGTCATGTACGATTTGAGCTTGGAATGGAGTTTGACAGTTTAGAGCACTTTAAAAATGATGTGAAAGACTACAATATAAGTCTTGGGAGACAATTTAAGTGGGTTAAAAATGACAAGGTCCGAGCAAGGGCCAAATGCTCAAATGAAGACTATGGGTGGATGATATATTGTGCCTGGAACAACAATTTCAATACTTTCCAAGTGAAGAAATTCAATGATTCACATTCGTGCTGCAGAATTTTCAAAAATAAAAGGGCCAGCAGGGATTGGGTTGCAAAAAGTTGGAGAAAAGGCTGGTCACACAGCCCAACATGACAAGGGCTGAAGCTTATAAGCGTTTAAAAGAGGAGTACAAGGTCCATGTACATCTCAAGAAAATGACCAAGGCACTGCGTAAAGCCAGGAGCAGAATAGAAGGATGTGAGAAGGAACAGTATGCCAAGTTAAGGGACTACCTAGCTGAGCTTTTGAGAAGCAATCCTCGCTCCACTTGCTAGATGCAGGTAATACCACAGCATTTACCAGAAAGCCCACTTATTTTTTCTAAACTTTATATATGTCTTGATGCTTGTAAGAAAGGGTTCAAAGCTAGTTGTAGGCCATTGATTGGCCTGAATGGATGTTTCTTAAAAGGATACTATAGGGGATAGCTCTTGAGTGCAGTGGGAGAAGATGCAAACAAGAGCTTTTATGTTATTGCTTATGCAGTGGTGGACAGTGAGACCAAAGAAAATTGGAAATGGTTTCTGAACTTGCTACAAGAGAATATTGGCACCCATGTAGTCATGGTTGGAATGGAACTTCATTTTTGATCAGCAAAAGGTATGTTTATTTAAAATATCTTATGTTTTAGTATGGGTACCATATAACCATGTTTAATGATTTTATTGAAAGGTGACTTTGATGCTTCATATATGGATGCAGGGTTTGATACCAACTTTGCATGAGTTGATGCCTGGTGCACATCATAGGTTTTGTGTGCAGCATGTTTGGAAGAATTTCATTAAGCAGTGGAGGGACAAGGCCATTAGGGGAATAGTCTGGGAATGTGCAAGATGCACCACTGTACCTCACTTCCAAAGAAGTATGCAGAAATTGAAGGATTTAAATGGAAATGCTTGGGCATATTTACACAAGATTGACCTCTCTTATTGGGTCAAAGCCTATTTTAGTCACTGGCCCAAGTGTGACAACATAACAAATAACATGGCAGAGTTTTGGAATGCAAAAATTGTAGGATATAGGTCCAAGCCCATAATCAGTCTATATGAAGAACTTAGGTGCTACATTATGAGGAGGATTGCAGCACATCAAAGAGTTCATGGAACAGTTAGAGGTAAAATTGCCCTTGCACAACAGATGAAACTTGATCAATTGAAGGTCCTAAGCAATTCCTGGACCCCTACATGGACAAGGAATTTGAATCAAGATATATGCGAAGTAAGTGGAAAGGGTGAAAGGGTTGGAGTAAATTTAACCTATAAGACATGTGCATGTAACATGTGGCAGCTGACTGGATTGCCATGTGAGCATGAAATTGCTGTAAATTGTCACAAGAATGAACCAGCAGAGCTGTATATGCATCAATGGCTGATAGTGGATGCATTGCATGCCACTTATGCACACACCTTCAATCCTGTCAATTCTGATCAGTATTGGCCTACATCAAATGAGCCTAAACCAATTCCTCCACCATTGAAAATGCCAATTGGTCGTCCCAAGAAACATAAGAAAAAAGATCCAAGTGAGGAACATGGGACCAATACCAAAAGAGTGAAAAGGACATATGCTGCTAAATGTGAACAGGCTGGTCACTATGCAAAGACTTGTAAGGGACCAGCTGCAAGCAAGAAAGGGAAAAAAGTAGCACCACCTTCAAATCCAGTTAATGTCAACATACCATCAAGACCTGAAGAGGAGCTGCCTCTGAGTCAAGGGGGACCTTTTTTACTATCAAGACCTTCCCAGGCAGTTAAGTAATCAATCAGAGGCAACAGCCCACCACCTACTGCCCTACCACCACCAGAAGTTTTGTCAAGTGAAACTCTCAATGAAACAAGTAGTGGCACAAGGAGCAGACTAATGGCCTTCATGACCACACTTGGGTTTAGGCCACCAAGGCCAGCTTGAATGAAGTTGATCAGTTGTAGGTTCAGTATTTTTTGTATAGGCAACACTGGTATCTTTGGCATTTTTTTATATTGTTGGCCATTTCGAATTGTACCTACATATTTTTTTTGTATTTAAGGCCTTTAGGTGAACTACATGGTGGTTTAAATTACAATTGGCAGACCCTCTTTTTGTTATGTGCCTGTAATTATGAAACCTTCATGTGGAAACTATTTTATGGATGGGTTTAGAATTGTAAATGGCTACATTAATCCTAAATTATCATCCTTTGTCAATTGCTTTCTTTCCCTTTGTTTGATCACTTTAACTGTTCCAATTTTTTCCCTTTCTTTGCTGCAAAATGTTCGTGATACTAACTGATTTATCAACCTTGGTCACTTGCTTTTTTGCTGCAATATGTCTCTGTATACATTTGTGGAAAAAGGATGTGATAAATGATGTCATGAGTTACAATGGAGCTTTGAAATGTTTGTGGTTGGTGTTTGGTGGTTTGAGTTACATCTCAGGATACATTTTGCTGCAATAGGGGCATTCCATTGCTACAATATGCCTTGTTACTGGCAATATGCCTTTTTACTAAACTGCTAATGTCCATTTTTTAAGTGTCAGGGACCAATTAGGGCCCCGATACATATTGTCAGGACCAAAAGGGGTTTCGTTTAATTTGTTAGGGACCAAAAATTGTTCTCAAAATCCCAGTTTTTAAACAAATATGACTACATCTATGACTACATCCAACTTCGAACTTCTGATTTGCAAATTGACTTACCTAATATAAAAAGGTGTGCTATGTGATTTAAGGTTTAGTTATTCCAGCACATACATTCAGTCCACCCTCATTACGTAGATAAAATGGTTATAATCCATCATGATAGTGGATTCATAACAGGAATAAAACATATGATGCAAACAGATGGCAAGTATTAATCCATGACCTTGTTCCATTGCCATTGACATATAGTGTAAGCTTGAGCAAAGAAACCAGTATACACAAAAACACATTTTCCAACCAAAAGACAGAACTTCATTGCCATATAATAATGGCATCTTCATTCATTTACTCATCAAAGTACACAGAACTCATTACATTTCATTGAAGGAAAAATACATTTCGTACACTATATTTGATTGTTACCGCAGTTGCAACAAAAATACAAATCATCATCACACCTGCACAAGCACCAACTATGACCCTAGCTGACCTACCAACATGCCTAATTTCATTGTCCATCCTATCTAACTCTGAAACCATCTTCAGGTAGAGGTCATGCAGCTTTCTTTCCTAGTCATTATTCTTCACTTCTTGCTCAATAGTCTTCACACTCTGGTCTTTCAGCTTAACTTGCAATTGGTCACTTATCATCATGTCCACATATTCAACTTGAAATCCATTTGAGCAACTTCCAACTCCACCTTGTGTATTCTTCCATCTTCAAGCTCCAGTCTTTCATCTACCCATCTAAAAAAATCACAAAATAGCTTCTTATCCTGCCAAAATTACAAACCACGGTAAGTAAATATTACAATTTAATTAGCTTCTATTTACAAATGTATACCTTGAAATTAGGGCACCCAAAGAATGCCCTATTTGGGTTTCTCTCTATTTTGGAGGTATAGACGATAGTTACCTCCCACATTTGCACCTTCGACCGCCAGTCCGTGAGGTTGTTCTACACCCTATTGACGTACTCCCACTTGAGCCCTCCATGCCAGATGAAAGACTCATCTTCTCCTACGCCCCAACAAATCTAGTCAATAACTTCTACTCTCCTCAATTTTCATTCTTTAACGTGGCGAGCTTTTGGGAAAAAAATTGATTCATGGTTGATTTAGGGTTCTGAATTTGACAGGGACCATATTGGGTCACTAACCCTTTCAATGCTAGGGTCACCTGTCCAAAAGTCCAACAAGACACAAAGCATGTTGTAAACGTCATCGTATTACGTCCACGTTGGACGTGACGTTAGTGACTCAGCTAAGTAACGGTCCACGTAACACCCCATGTATACCTGATTTGTTAACATGTCATCGTATTAAACCACGCTTAATTAAAATGCGGAATAAATTTTTCTTTAATTCAATTATGACGTCATTATACTTAGCCAAGTTGATTACTTAATCATTTTCATAAAAACATCACCTGTATGTAAATTGCAAAAGATAACTACTGAAATACCTCAATATATTAATAACAGTGAGTATCTAAAATCACGAAACTACAACACGTAGTCCGGACATAATTCTGATACATTATTACAACCCAAAACTAAATCAAGACATAGTCAATCAATGTGGCATGGACAATCCCCTTGCTCACCAAATAAAGCAACAAGGCCCAACAGCAGTCTCAACATAAATAACCATAAAATGAAGCTAAATGCATAATAGCAGCATCAAAATATAACAGCAATATCAGCATACACCAGTCAACTAAGCTCTGGCCTCCTGCTGCTTGAGTTATCAACCCCAGCATTACCTGAACCTGAAATGGTGCCCCAAATGTGGGGTGAGATCTCTAACAAGAAATCTCAGTAAGACAAGTGGTCCTCAAGGATCTTCCACCCCAAGCTCACTTACATGTGCAATATAAGTTCTATAAGCAGTCCAACAATATAAGTTCCAAAATAGTGCAATGCAGCAGATAATCATGTCATGTTTGTCAATACTATTCTATTGATCAGAGAAATGCAGGAATACGTCTATTACCCACACATAGTGCAAGACGCCACTTGCACCCACCCACAGTCTCGTCATCTTGTATGACGCCACATACTCAGTCTTACCGTCAAGATGGAAGCAACACATACATATTATAAGCCATTGCAGATATCAACTCAAAAGCATTTCAAGTATAAAAGCATGTAACACAGCACGCATATAAACCATCCCCCCATGGGACATGGTGGAACCAACAATGGAAAGGCCGAGGACATGAAAGCTTACCTTGCATGCTAACAATCTAATGCCAAGAGTCCACACTACGTCAATGTCCACACGCAGCACAATCACAATCTGTTTGGACCAATAATTATATCAATAATCATACTCAACAAGTATATGACACAAAGACAACGCCTTTCCTTACGTTTCATGTCATTAGGCTCTTCACAAAGCCTTAAGCCCCTAAACACTTAGGTTCTGACTTAGATTAATTAATACAGAGGTCTCACTTCATCAATCTAGGGTCCACAAACCCATAACATCATTCTGTATGAACAGTACCTTCACTGTTCTCGAAAACCCAGAATATCTGGATATTTGTCGGGGAAATATCCGGATATCAATATCCGGATATCCATCAGAGTCAGCCCCTAAACCTCACTCAAACAAACACTCTAACTCAGAAAAGCAACCCCTTTTCACTTCCCAAGGCTTGAGTGCACTCACCCATGGAGTTTTTGTGAAGAAACCAAGAGGAAATGAGGTCTCTTGATGTCTCTAATGGAGAGGGAAGAAGGTGGTAGGGTGACTGGTCACAAACTCAGAAAACTCACGTAGAATGGAGAGGGAGTCTGACCTAGGATCATGTGCCACGCCTATATATAGCCTCATTAAGTTTTAAACACTCTCTATACTCTCTATTAGCACTAATAGCTATGCTTAGCATTTTAATTCCAAACTTAGGATTCTGAATCTACTCATTTTTCTAAGATTTATCATATTTTTATTTTATTTTTCGCAGCACCTTTCCGGTATGCATTTTTCCACAGCCAGTATCAGTTTTGGCACCAGTTCTCATTATTTTGACCTGAAACTTGTTTTAGTAGTCCTATGTAATATTCTAGGATTATTCATGCACTTATTATATTTTTCCGGGATACTTCATCGGTACGCATTTATACCGAGTAGCAGAACCGGTATCTGCACTTTTCGTCAGAAAAGCGACTTTCAGCATTATTACCCACTTAATATAATTATTAAAGTCTCATAATAATTATTAGGGTCAATTATGGAATTATTTCCTAATTCTCATATTTAATTAATTAATTTCCTTAATTAACGATGCGGGTTCTTACAGTTCACCTGTGCTCCGTTAGTTGGGCCATCAGATGCCAACTAACAGAAGGACAAACGTGACACTATTTTTCAAAATTTAGGGACTAGAATGAGCCTTTTTTATTGTTGGGGACCAAAATGGGCCTCGTGAAAATTGTCACGGACGAAAAAGGGTATTTACTCAAAAAAAATAATATATAGATAGATAGACTCAAAAAATCATAAATAGCTCTTTTTGTGAATGAATAAAATGCAGTAAAAAAGCGAATTCGCATCAATCTAGATGAATAATAACATATAATGTATATTGGTATTAATTGACACAGGTACATAAGTCACTTTATATTGTTGAATAACAAACTTGTTATATTGTTGAATAATAAACTTCCGTTATCTAATTATAGAGAATTTGTGCTTGGGAGTCCTGATTATTAAATATACCATACCTAAAGTACTAAATAAATGAAATTACAAAAGAATTTAACGGCAAGAACAGTACAATACCTCTACGAGCATGGGGACATGGTTTGCTAAAAGCAAAGGAGTCATACTCAACATCGTTGAAGTTCCTTGAAAAACCGTAATCTAATTAACCCATGTAGTTGCACGAGCTTAGTTGAGACACTTTATTTCTTGTTTTTCTCCTTTTCA
Organism: Gastrolobium villosum; assembly: GCA_032173675.1. Lineage (NCBI taxonomy): Eukaryota > Viridiplantae > Streptophyta > Magnoliopsida > Fabales > Fabaceae > Gastrolobium > Gastrolobium villosum. Next base: position 100,218 of record JAVKPL010005704.1, read on the forward strand.
TGTATAATGATTGAACTTCAAAAGGCAAATTCTAATGGCAACTAGTATGGATTATGTTACACGGGTAGGATATTCTTACTATCCATTTTTTCTACTACCATTCCACTACCACTCTAATCACCATTGGATTAGAGGAAAAGTTGAATGAAGAGAGAGAAAAAAAAATAACTTTTGAATCCAATGGTGATTAAAGTGGTAGTGGAGTGGTAGTAAAAAAAAGATGGGTAATAAAAATATCCTACCTCGTGTTCCAAAACGTAAGCTTCTTAAAAACGACTCTGTACATAGACACATGGAGAAAACTATCTATGGGACCAAAACCTGGTTACATATACCTGTTGTCGGAAGCAATTGCCAAATATCCTAGAGATAAGCATAACGCAATGAATGTAACATACAACTAATATGCGTAATATAATTTGAACGCTACAATTAATTAAATGCATCTGGGCAGGTTCCTTTGAATTGTTCAGTTTCATATCATCTAATTTTTTTCCCAACTGATTCATCCGAACCCAATTAATGTGGTTGGAAACGGTTGAAGTCATATAGGAATGGTTCTCCCAGAAATTATTTTTTCTATTTTTAGAGCTCAAACTCTTATTAAGGAAACAAGTTCCTGAAAGAAATGAATGCAAATAATAGACAAAAAGTTGATAGCCAGTGTCCTTAGGGTTTGCCTTGCTTGGAGGGTTATGATCATGATATAGTACTATTCTGTTTTTCTTGAATTTGGAATCATTATAGATGTCACCTCTTTAGAGAACATAGCACGAATTTTCTTGTGAGATGATTGACCCTATGGTTGCCATTTCTTGCACCTCTTTCAGCTTGCATTATTAATTTGCTATCAGCTGCAGGTCACGTAACTTGGGTCTGAAGTTGGATAAGATCAAGAAGGAACTTTGGAACTAGCTAGGTAGAATGGCCTTAGATCAATAAAAGGTGCAGACACATGATCATATCCAGAATGATTTGATGTTCCATTTTCTTTTCTTGGCTAAATTGCCAGCATATTGATGGGATAATCAATGTTTTATATCATGGCAAAATGTGTGTCATTTTAAAGGATGTAAGGTTGTGTCATTTTAAGAAAGAGAAAAAGATAGATAAAGGAGAACAGAGGGTTGACAAAAAAAATAAAGATATGGATCTCATCTCTTCGTGGGAGTGAAAGGATATAAGTTGTATTATTTAAAAGGATAAATATTTTTCCCTTTATATTAATACGACCAAAAATGACAACGATATTCCTTTGATGTTGGTCGCTGTTACCATCCATGGAATGTGAAGTGAGGGTCCTTTCCCCTCTCGATCCAATTTTGCCAATGAGTACTTTTATTTTATTTTATTTTTTAGATTTTAATAGATTAATCAATTAATCTGATTAAATTGGGCAGGACCACATAAACATTTCTGTTAAGTTTTTAACACAACTGCATACTCAAGATTTGAATTCAAGGTCACTAGTTGGAATCATCCTATGTTAATTCATGAAGGATTTAAACTCAAATTTACTGGTTAAGCTAGAACCATCATCGATCGACATAGTTGAGGTAGCCAATATGTGCTTGTGCCAATTAGTGTCTTCAATTTTCCTTAAGCTTGACAACTATGTGCGGACAAGATTTTACACAGATTTCTCATTTCATACATTTGGCTGGAGCCTGTAAGAATGCAAAATGTGAGTTCAAAATCTTTGATATTCGCTTTGCGAAAACTGAATTAGTTCTATCCATATTATTAGCTATTTATTACCAGAAATGATTTTAAGATTGTTAAGTATATTTCTTGTGCAAAATCATGTGAAACATTTATTTAATGATTGAGTCCATTCATGAATGATGTATTTGGTTTGATTTATTTGTATGGGCTTTCAAATTAATTATTCCACGGTTGAAAAATGGACCGAATCAGCCAATTCGACAAAAAGAAGTCAATGGGCTTTCAAATTATACTTCAAGAATCCTTAAAGAAGGGGCCCAACCGTAAAAGACAAGTAGTGATCCAGTTTGGAGCTTTATTAAGAAACATTTTCACTCGACATTCAAATCAGTGCCACAACTATATATAATAAAAATTAAAAGTTAATGACACGTCAGGAAAAATCAAGAACAAGTCAGTAAAAATATCTCTCTCTCTCGACATTTAATAGAGGAGAAGAAAAATTTTACCAGAAAATCATAATATACCGGGAATATTATGGAAAAAAGAGTTTTAAAAAGTTAAAAAAAAAAATTGTTTATTAGGCCGAAGTATTATTGGAAAAGCTGATTTAAATTTTCTAAGTCTATGTTTGACCGAAAGTAAAATATTACAGGAAAAATGGTTGAAATTACGAAAGTAACCCTTGAAGGATATTTTTGCTCCCAAATTTTTGGTTTGCTAGCAAAATCAAAGTACCACCCTCTAGGCAGTATTCTCATGTGGTATTCTGCCTTTAATATTACAGTTCATCATTGAGCTTCATGTAAAAAAAGTTCAACTTGAACTCCATTTCAGCTACATTCAATTGCAGCTTGTTAATTGTCCAATCTTCCAGCTCCATGGTATCAGATGTAGCATCATCCACCCATGTAAAAAAGTTACAAGGTGATTTCTTTTCCTAAACCAAATTCAACTATACAGTTAATAACATTGACATTACAAAAATAACGCATGAAGCCACATGAAAAAATCAACCTCCAAGACACTTAGAAACCCTAATAGATCATTTTTTGGGTGCCCCAACTTCAAGGTGAGGTTGATTTTTTCAGGCGTTATGTGTAGCATGACTTATGTATTTGAAGTTACGTGTGTATATGTGTGCATGTGTTGAGAAGGAAATGATGCATGTGTGTATGTGTGTATGTGTGCTAGGGTGTTTGCTGGTGTGTATGTGTGTATGGGTGTTTGTTAGGGTGTTGAGAAGGAAATGATGCATGTGTGTATGTGTGCTAGAGTGTTTGCTGGTGTGTATGTGTGTATGAGTGTTTGCTAGGGTGTTGAGAAAGAAATGATGCATGTGTGTATGTGTGCTAGGGTGTTTGCTGGATCCATTATTGTTGGGTTTCTAGTATGTATATATCTTGCAAGTAGGCTGAAGTGAAATTTAAAATGTGGTTCTGTTGAGATTTGCTGGTGTAATGAATTGTTGTTCATATAATGTATGTAGCATGACTTATGTATTTGAAGTTATGTTTATTGGCACAAAATGTTGTATAAACTCTATGGAGATAAAAAAAGGAATAGAAACAATGTATAAAGACTAAACTAAGAATGTCATGGTGTGAATTATGCAGAAGTTGATTTTGTTATGCATGACTAATATCAGCATGTACAAGCGGAAATGACATTGCGGGTGTGTTAATAGTAAATGGTGGCACTGGTGTTAACAGAACTTTAGCAGGGACCAAAAAGGACCCCGATAAAAATGTTAGGGACCATACTGGTCCCCTTTGTTAAAACTGTTAGGGACCATACTGACTAACGTGGATGAGTCTCTCAAAACGACGTCGTTCCTCAATCCACGTGGCCTCCAGCATGTCACTTAACGTGACACGTCATCACCGTCATTGACACCGTGAGTTTTGGATTGACAGAAGGACTAACGTGGGTCCTGTTTCACTTTGTTGAGGACTATCAAACGAGTTTATTTTTGTGAGGGACTAATTTGGGCACCGAGTTTTTTGTTAGGGACCAATTTGGGTCTTTACTCTTTTTTTTTTTGGGTACAGAGCTTTTAGATCTGTTATACATTTGGATGTTTCATCCTGTATCCTATGTGATATTTTTTATTTAATTATTATTTAGTCTCTTATTATTGATTTTTTAATCTTACAGGATATACAATATAATCTGTTTATTTCCATTTAAAATTTCATCTAACTTTGTTTTTATCATTTAAGTTAGTATATTACGAGTCGGAGTTAAAATGTTCTAATTAGCAAATTGATAGTCCAATTTAGTCTTAATGTGGGACGCGGACTATTTGAGCCAATATGTCAAATTGCATAATTTGCATCTCCTTTACTTATTTATATATTCATATTTTTTTGTATAAAGATGAAAGAAAAACAGAAAAACACTACACATTAACACTCTTGGGCCACGCAGTGCCCATAGCATCCTATAACACTAAGTCCTTACAGCTATCAGGGACACTATCAAACCAAAGGGTATCCCAATTAGAAGAAGAACTATTAGTAGCCAGCCAGTCTGCTACTAGATTCCTTTCTCTGTAGATATGGCATAGTTCACTCTCCACTGTCTAGCCACCAATAATCCGACTCTGTTCACAAGAGAATAGTAAGGGTGTGAGCTAACACAACTCTCTTTCACAAGCTGGATAGCCAACATGGAGTCACCTTCTAAAATAATCTGTCTTCTCCCAAGCCCAATCCAAACCTATGATGAAGCCTTAGAGTTCAGCCATTAAGGCTGTTCCATTACTCAACTTCCTGTACAAACCTTTGATCCAACTTCCCACCTCGTCTCTTACAACCTCTCCACAAGCTACTCTTGAACCATTACCTGCAAAAGAGCCATCTGTATTAATTTTGGTCAAGCCAGCTGGTGGGGTATCCCAGATGATTAAGACCTCTTTGTATCTTCCCAAAGCAAACCTAGAACATGCTAGAACATCATTTGCCACCTTAATATTAGAAGTATAACACCTCACAATTCTAAATTAAGTAATTAAAGTATTAAGTGAGTAATCAAGTGATGGATTAGTGAAAATCCCAAAGGATAGGCCGAAATACAAAAAAAGGGCAAAACGGTAATTAGCCAACACGCAACCCTAGGAAGATAAAAATTGAGTAGAAGGTCTCAGATGATAAAAATAAGCCTGGAAATGGATTCAGAACGAAAAATTGAGTGGATAGGCAAGTTTCAGAAAAATCAGTGAATGGTGTTTTTCGCGGGTAAAAATACCGCAGTAAGATTGCATCGTAAAATGTGTCAGTGGAATTTTGAGCTCTAGGCTTCAAATATGAGTTATAGATGGTTTATAAAGTTAGGAAATATGAATTTTGATAAATTTTGATGGAATTAAGTCTGTTTGAGGAAGCGTGCCAACAGCGCGCGCAATAGCGTAAAACAATGTTTTCTCCGAATGACCGGAAAACTCCGGATTCATCTGATCAAGTGTAATTAAGGGACAATGGTCAATGTTAAAAATTAGAGTTTCTAAATAAGTTTTGAAATTATGGACGTTTAGTGAAATCGGAGGGAAATTCGGATGAATTTTAAATCGCGTGAGGTGGCGGTGGGACCCACCCCACTTAAACCACTTAAGACACATGTCATTTGTACTATTCATCATCATCTTCTTTCCCTCTCCCCTTGCAAACCCGCAGCCCCTTCATGAAAAACACATATTTGCTTCAAATTTTCATTTCATCATAACTTAGTCATTTTAACACCAAATCAAGTGATTCTTGTGTTGAAACTTGATGGAAAACACCTTCTGAATCCATTGGTAGCCTTGTTTAGCCTTGAAAGTGAGTGTGTGAGGGGATCTAGCCCCATTTCAGTTGCGGTTTTGTGAGGATTTTTGATGTTCATGAAGATTTTTCATGCTCCAATGGTGGAGTATTCTTAGGTGGAGGCATATACCGTGCATTTGGGTGAGTTATTTCAACATTTCATTGGTTGGTTTTTGAGTTTTGATTATGGAGCCTAGAGAGGGATTTTGTGATATGTTGTGTTAGAGAGCTCAAATGGAAAATGTCTATTAGATGACAATGTCTTAGAATGATGCATTAAAGCTAGAAATGCAATAAAAATTATTGAGGAAAAAAGTTGATTTTTAACTTGGTGAAATTTTTGGGTGTCAAGACTTTGAATTTTGAAAATATGATGGGAGTGTATTGGTGAGTTGTTGTATGATTGTATGATGATATAATAGGATGATATGAGGTGTGGAGTGGTTAAAATTGATGGAAATTCCTTGGATGTGAATTACTGAGCAAATCGGCCTTTAGGCAAAAAGAGGTAAAATGATATTGTGTAAATTGCATGGATGATGTTTCATGCTTTAAATGGTAATTAGATGGGTTGTGTTGTGATTGTAAAGTGGAAGAATCAATGAAAAATAATGAGTGGTGTCATTTGGCATAAAAGAGCCTAGAGTGAAAGATTTAGCAAACGATGCGTAAAAGACGTAAAACGGAGAAACGACGATTGAATTAGCCTTTTGGCAACCTATTGAAGTTTAATAAAATGAGAAAGAAAATTTAGAAAAAATAAATCCCTAAATAACACTAATATGGCTGAACCACCAAGTGGGAAAAAGGGGGATTTTGGTGTTTTTACGTTTTGTCGTAATTTGACGTAAACTGACGGCTATGCATGGTTGTATAGGTTGCCGTACATGGATATAAACTTGGAACAGTGAAACAGTGGATTGCCCTTGGTTTTGAATCAAGTGGATTGAGGTAAGTGATGTGGTTTACACATGATATGTTGAAATTCATGAGTGGATTCAAAGTTCTAAGTGTGTGGAATGGTCCTCTGTGTAGGCGTTCCCTCTGAATCAAGCTGTAAGTGGAGTTCTGCGGAGGTCAGTGGAAGGAAAAAGAAAGGTAACCTCTTGGTACTGGGGCTTGTTCCCCTTTTGTGTTCCACCTTGCTAGTTGATGGCAACGGTAGGAAGTGTGTATGAGTAGTGTAGAACAACATGAGCATGCATGTGCATTATCACAGTGGGTACTTATGTACCAGATCTCAGGCCAGTAGATATTTTTAGCCTTCGGGCAAGTGTTTCCGGACTGCCACTGGATAGGTCTCCGAGATGGAGTTCCAGTTGACCCAGGGTCGTGGTGTGTTATCCGGATAGGAGCACACTAGGTTGTATCGGGTGTATATGGTTGGAAGGGGTACCTTGGTGGGTTTTTCTATGAATACGCCAGGGGTAGTACCCATAGGCGTATAGCCGAGGACATGGTGTGGTATTGGTAGCTACCATCCCGCATGTCGTAGTTGTTCTGATATATTCCCCCTTTCTCTAAATCCCTTTCTTTATCCCGTTTTATAACAGTGGTGTTGTTTTTATATTATTGATATACATCGAAGTGAACCATTGGGCGGAGTTTCTCCAGAACCTCTTGGTTACTGAGATATATCCGTATATCTCACCCCGTCTCGGGGCATTATTTCAGGATTTACCAGTGGATATGGAGCAGCGGGCAAGAAGCTCGCATGATGACGAGTGGAGCAGTGGAGTAGAGTTTAGCTATCATGTTATTTTAGTTTATGGATTTATTTGGCAAGTGAAATGTAATATGTAAATAATTGTAGTTTAAAGTTAAAGTTGTAAATGCAATAGTAATCCAGTGTTGTAAATGTACCATGGATGTATGTAATATGATGGAAGGGCTTTAGGCCTATTATAGGTTTATGATTATCCGTATTATGTTTCATGCATGGAATTGAAAGTAAACTGTTTATGTTTTAAGTGTATATTGGATTGGGTTGTAAGTGCCCCAAGACGTTGTTGGACCTTGTGTGTGTCACCCATTGGATTTTGCTGGATTTCAGGTGTATTAGTGGTGTTAAACAGGTTATGCAAATTTGGGGATTTTAGGAAATACAAAGGAAACTCTGGCGAATTTTCTGTAGAATTGGCAGTTTTTGGGTAAACTTTGGAGGAGCGTATCTCTCTCCATAGTGGTCCGATTGGGATGTGCCATACGCCATTTTGAAGCTTAAGATGTCCCCTACGTTGTCTCAAAAGCCTAGGTTCATTGGTGGTGTGCGAAGCCCATGGGGGCTGTTGTCACGCACTGCCCTGTTCTGGCCAGCACCAGTGGGCAGATTCGGGTTTGTGTTGGGAAATTAATTCCCGCTTCGTTACTTGGTCAAATTAAGCGTACGATATATCAAATCGAAGTTTGAGGTGTCTAGTTTATGGTGTAAAAGTTTGAGAGGCAGTGTCCTTGTGGTTAGGTGCAGTTTATTCCGTGAAGTTTGGATGTTTTAGGCTGTTTTGGAGTTGGTAGGCAATGTTGTTTGTCCAACTTCAAACGGCGATAACCGGAGCTCACGAGCTCGGAATTGAGTGTGTGATAACTTGATAGAAAGGTAAGTGGATAAGGAAAAAAGATAACCTGGATTTTAAGTTTGGATTTTTATTTTGTGTTCGTAGAAAAACAGATTGGCAAATCCTGTTAAGTGGTAAAAACGTAAAAAGTGAGGAATTGGCTAAGTGGGTTTATGGGAACCCCTTAGTATCTTGTAGGTAATAAAATAAAGTGTATAAATAGTTAAGAAAGTCTTCCGCTAGTGTTTCAGTTACGGTCACAGCTTTTTATTATTACGCTTTTTATACCTTTACTGTTCGCGTAATAATCGGAAAAAGTTTATTCTCATTTTTGTAAATGAACTGTTGTGATTGTAATTGTGCTTAATATCATAATTAATGTTAACAATACCGGTACGTAACGGGCTGTTACAAGAAGCAAAGAGAGAGGCCTGAGCAAAAATATCCTGAGGATCATAAGCTTTTCCATTAAAAACCAGGCTATTTCTATCATTCCACATTAGCCAACATACCACCCCAAACTTCAGCCTCCATTCAGTGTTCTTACTCCTCCTGTGAAGGTTATTATCCAGCCATCTACCACAGTCTATGTTTAGAAAGGACTCTAAATCTCTATTATCAACCCACAGGTTCCACACCTCATGGGCCCAGGAGCACCTTCTAAAAACATGATAATTATCTTCAATTGGCAATTGACATCTAGGGCAGGAACCATTTCCTGGCATGTGTCTACGAGCCTTCCCATTTCCACACAAGGTTCCAGTCCTTGGGAGTAGGATTCCCACAGTGGATTGAGAGATCTTGTAGGCTGAGCTGATAGTGAACTCCCCTGTGTTTGAATGGCTCCAAAATTTCCTTGTCCTGTTCATCAGTACTGGTTGGTGGGCTCATATTTTCCAATACATCCAAAGCCTCACTGGAGAGTAACTGATGGAATTTACTCCAGTCCCAATTCCCCTCAACTACACAATCAACCACCTTCCAGTTCTTTACCTCTTCAGGGATGTTAGTTAAAGAATGGTCCAAGTACATCTATTAGGAGTCCATCTGTCAAACCAAAATGCCGTATTGGACCCATTCCCAAGAATAATTCTAGATCCCTCTAGAACAGAATCCCAAACATTCTGGATTCCTTTCCAGGTGTTGGAACCATCTCTGCTACTTCTCAGCTGAGCACTGTGAGAATCTCCCACCTTATAATTGCTGCGAATGACCTTTACCAAGAGTTCATCTTTGTTTGATAAGAGCCCAAAGCCTAGGGTCATGGAGAAGGCTTTGTTAACTAGCTTTTTATCCCTGAACCCCAAACCACCATCTTTCTTGGGACGACACAATTTCTTCTAACTCAACAAGTGTGTTTTTCTTTGAACAAGGGATGAACCCCAAATAAAACTCCTAGTTGCCTTCTCCACTTCATTGCACAAACCAACAGGGATAACAGCTAATTGCATGGAGTATGCAGGCATGGCTTCTAGTACTAATTTGGCTAGGGTGGCTCTCCCAGCTAGAGACAAGGACGTCTGGTCCCAAGAGGAAAGTCTTCCCTGAACCCTGTCCAAGACATTCCTAAAGGAATTCTTAGTTACTCTTTTATGAAAAAGGGGAACACCAAGGTACATGCCAAGGTCAGAAGTAATCCTTATACCAAGGGAATCACTAATTTCCCTAGCCCTCCCGAGACTGACTTTTTTAGAGAAGTACACTCTAGTTTTATCAGTGCTCACTTTTTGCCCTGATGCTTCAGCAAACATTTTTACAACTTGGTTAATCACATGAGCTTGGTCTAAGCTAGCTTCAGCACTGAAGATGATGTCACCAGCAAAGAATAGATGAGAAATAGGTGGGGCACTCTTCCTTAGCATGATAGGCTTCCAGGCTTTAGTCTCCACTGCCATGTGAGTGAGATGAGCCAATCTTTTAATGCAAAAGATGAACAAATATGGGGAAATGGGATCCCCTTGCCTGATGCCTCTAGGGATGATACTTCTAGTCACCACACCATTCCAAAGGAGATTCATACAAGGCGTGGATATACAATTGTAGATCAGCTGGGAAAGAGAATCAGGGAAGCCAATGTCCCTCAAGGTTTCCAGTACAAAGCTCCAATTTAGACAGTCATAAAATTCTCCAAGTCTACTTTAATCATCATCCAGACTTTTCTGCCTTTCCTGACCCACATGGAATGAATAAACTCCTGAGCTATGAATGTATTATTCACACCTTGCCTGCCCTTGATGAAGCTGCATTGGTTCGGGGATACAATCCTAGGCAACAGGTCCCTCAATCTCTCATCAATTAGTTTAGCAATGGCTTTGTAAATGACATTACACAAGCTAATGGGTCTAAAGTCTCTCATATTTTTAGGGCTCTCCTTTTTGGGAATCAGACAGATCAGAGTTCCATTAATCTCCCTCACCTTCTCTGGAGTATAGAAAATTTCATCAATCAGCTTGCAAAATGAGTCACCTATGATATTCCACTGGCTTTGGAAAAATATAGCACTTAAACCATCAAGACCAGGAGCTTTGAACTTGCCCATCCTGAAAACAACATCTTTATTTCCTTTTTGGTAGGTCTACTGGCTAGAGATCTTTTTTCTTCATTAGAAAGGCAAGGGAAAGCATTCACTATAGGGAATTCCCCATCACACTCAAAATCAACTTTAAATAGATCCTGATAAAAGGAAATAACCATGTTCACCAGCAATTTAGTATCAGCTACCCATGTACCCTGTTCATTCTTTACGGTAACTATCCTGTTACGTCTTCTTCTAGCTATTGTAGAGGAGTGGAAGAACCTTGAGTTCTTATCTCCATACTTTAGCCACTGAATCTGAGACCTCTGAAACCAAGTCAATTCCTCTTTCACAAGGATTGTTTGAAGCTTCTTCCACAATTTTCTTTACAGTAGCTCAGTATTGTGATCATACCTCCCATGTTTATAACTATCAAGTTCATTCAGCCGTGAGTATAATATACTCTTTTGTTTAATATTCTCCCTAAGGGGGCGTTTGGTTGAGGAGAAATTTTTTGAATAATAGGGAAATGTAATTATTAGGGAAATGGTTAGAAAGTGAGTTTGGTAGGAAAATGTACAAAAAGTTGTTTGGTTAGACGAAATATTACCGGGTAAATTGATTAAATTTTTGTAAGCCTATGTTTGGTTGAGTGTAAAATATTGATGGGAAAGTGGTATAAAATGACAAATATAACCCCATAAAAAAGTGAAACCTTGGTACTTTAGATGAGGGTATTTAAGTCTACTAGTGGGTTACACCTTTTCCATTTAGCTAGCTAAATGTAAAATACCACCCTCAAGTTATCTTTCTAAATAGTAACTTTTCCTTGCTTTCTATGAACAAATAAGGAATACTATGCAAATACAACACCTAGGAAAATTTTGTAAAACCATCTACCAAACATTGCTTTCTTACTTTGCCAATTTGATTTGCATAGGTAAATTTTATGAGATCTTCAACCAAACACCACTTAAAGACATTGTGGTGCCAACTCTTGACATCTATCTAAAACTTATTCCTAGCCATCAACCAATCCTCATTATTATCCCAGCTATTTTTGACCAGATCACTAAAGCTCTGTTCAGTTAGCCAAGCATCCAGGAACTTGAAGCTTATGGAATGTTCCTCCAGCTTAGAATGACCCTCTTTGAGAAGAAGAATAGGCCTGTGGTCAAAGTTAAAGAAGGGAAGGTGGGTAATAAATCGGTCAAGCCACGCTATATTCCAATCTTCACTAGAGCAAGCTTTGTCCAGCCTCTCATTGATTCTTCCACGCTTCTAAGTAAAATCAGGCCCTTTATAGCCCAAATCATTAATATTGCAGTCAAACAAACACTGCTGCATATCTGAAATACTATTCCAACACACCTACTTACCCCCTTCTTCTCAAACACTTTTAAGATAGAATTAAAATCCCCGAATGACTAATAGACTATAATTCTTCCCAAAGAGTTCTCCTTTCACTTCTCCTTAGGCTAGCATAAACGAAGGTAATGAGATCCACCTTCTTAGAGTCCAGGTACTGAATCTGAGTGTGAACAAATTGGTGATGAGCTTTCAACACCTCAAGCTGCACCAAGTTATCATCCCAAAATATCCATATTCCCCAAGAGAACCCAATCGGTTCTTGCCTAAAGAACTTAGAGAATCCCAGGTTCTTGATGATATCATCACCCCTAGAACCACCAATCCTGACCTCATATAAAGTCATGATGCACACTTTAAACTTGAATTATAAGTCTTTGATGAGGGTAGGGAAGCTTTTCTTCCCCACCCCTCTGCAGTTCCAAGAAAAAACTGACATAATAAACAAAATAAAAGTAAACTGTACACGGGAAAATCCCAAAGGACCCAGACTACTTACCTAGTGGGTGGATGTCCCACCCAGCATAGTGTGTTCTCAAAGGCCATCTCGTTCTGAGTAGGAGGCAAGGCTTTCATGTGAGCTGCGTTAGTATATGGGTGTCCTAAAGACAATCTTTTGATTAAATAAAGGACACTAGATGTAGAACTTTGTTTGTCGCAAATAAATGAAAGCACTATTTATTCAGTTTCATATTGTGTCTCGATATTATTGTTAATATTATATGAACGAAATGGATAAACCCCTTGGAATAGAACAGGTATCTCTTGAGTATCTGTGATGAGATCACGATCATGAGGATTCAAGGATATCGCATGTCTATTCCTAATTATATGTTCCTAGTCTAGAGACACTGAGTATGGGGATCAGTGATCTCGGGTAAGACTAGTACAACTTATCTACTTGTATATGGATACAAGGTAAAGACCTCATGAGCTACAGATATGGAGATATCTTAGCTAAAGTCATGGGTGGACCTATAAGAGTATAGCTCGCACTGAACAGACCCAAAAAAGACTATGTGAGGAAATCTCACAGATAGTGTCATTAGAGTAATCTCTTTATGTTTGGGTATGTCTTTCCTTAGACCACGAGTTATTACTTAGACTGTGTTCTTGAAGGCATGTTTTGATTGTATGCCTCGTCTGCCTGAAACATGGAGACTCATAGGTATACTGTTGGGCGTGTCCTTAAAGGGCACAGGGCTAAGGTAATAAGCTGAAGAAATTCGTCAAATCTCTGTGAGAGATTAGGTTATCTGTAAACCGGTGAAATCGGGATGACATTTACAAGGACTCGGGAATCTATGCATAGTAAAAGAGATCATGAGATAATTTGCCTTTAGAGTCAGTAAATTGAAGATTCACTATTTCGAATAAAGCTTACCCTAAACCGGGGGGTTGATACATTTCCTTACCCTAGGTTAATGGGAAGGTAACCGAGACGAAGGGAAATACATACGGTAACCAAATATGTGCAATAGGATGATCAAGTCATTAATCTGACTAGTTCTGGGACTACAAAGCATTGCTAGTGCTCTGTGTTGTCATTAATTGGGTTGTGGGCTTGTTGGGCCCAAGCCCAGTTATGTCAGAAGCTAAGTTGGACCTAATGGGTCACACACTAACACCTTGTAGTCATGATGAACTAGCTTTAAAGGTATTGGGCCTAATAATGGTTGTTAGCCTAAGAAGCTGTTTGGAAGCCCACCTAAAAGGGTGGAGGGCGCATGGAGCTTAGTAATGGGTTTGGATAGTCCAAGCCATTACTAATTAATTTAATTAGTTAAATTAATAATCAATTATTTGAATTTTGAATTTTGAATTTGAAATTTGAATTTTCAAATTTGAATTTTGAATTTGAAATTTGAATTTTGAAATTTGAATTTGGAATTTGAATTTTGAAATTTAAATTTTGAATTTTAAATTTGGAATTTTGAATTTTAAATTTGAATGTTTGAACATTTGAATTCAAGTGTTTGAATTCGAATTTGAATTGGCTATCAAAAGTTGTTTCATGACAAAAGGATAAGATAAGATCTTATTGGAACAAATTCCTTGGATCAAGAGGAGATCTTTGGAGATCACCTTGGGCTGTTTGGGGCGCACGCTTTAGGTGATAAGGATGTCATCTTGTCACTTAAACAAAGCTCCAATCAGATTTGGTAGTTGAGAGAATAAGTGGGTGAGTTGGTTCAAATTTTGAATGCAACTACTCAACATATTTGGACCCCTTTTAGGGCTGAATTATGCGCATGGAATATGTACTATATGATAGTTTATGAATCTGATTTTGAATGGGTTTGAACTTAGTTTCATGAGGATAAGATTGGAGGTTGTAGGCTAGATTTGTTTTGCAACAACTCCACCTTATCCTCCTTGATTCCATTCGCCACTTTCAAATGAATTTGAAAGGATAATTTCATTTAATTATCATTTCTCTCTTCCTCCTCTTGTGCGCACAACAAGACACAAGTTCCTCTCCTTAGGGTTTTGAGAAAACCTAGCCTACACTCCTTCATCTCATGCACCATTCTGTAGGGGAGTTCACTACACCTTTACAAACAGAGTACCTAGCCTCCACCTTCACCACTTGTGTGCATAGCAAGCCTCATTGTGTTGATCATCTGGTGGCTTTCAAGAAGGCGTTCTTGCATCATAGATGAACGGTGGTGTGGATCACCATTAGAAGGTTTGAACCCTTCAGACCTGACAACTGATCTCCCTGACTGATCAGGCCAAAACAAGGTAACATCATGTTTTCCTGAAACATGAATCTATGTGTGCATGTATGTTTCCGAGGTAAAAATTTTGTTTTTACACCTTACATGCATCGGCCTTCAAGGCCAGTTTACTTTCAAGCTGTCAACTCATCCCCTTGATCTTTTCTGGTACTTTTGCTGAAGCTACTTCCAGCCTTAGCTAGCTTCTTCCTGTCCCTTTACCAGGGCCGTCAAGCATAGAATTAGGTGAGACGTTTTCAATGTCAGGCTTCTTCAAGGCTAACTTGCTAACTGACTTGGTTTTTTCTCTTCCTTCTTTGGCGGTGCTTCTTTTAGCCATATTTTATGGCGTTCTCAACTTTTCCTGAGGACTGGAACCAGCCACAATGATTTCCTTAGTTGCTATGCTTGAACCCTTCTCTGTTCCCTCAATAATGTTGGTGCTTACATTGCCACCTTTAGACTAATCACATGTGTTATGAGCTACCTTTGGTTGAACTACCTGACTCTTAGACTCCTGTGAAGCAGCAGCACCTGGAGAAGCTTCCTTAACCAACGAATTAGGTTTCTACTCTCCATCTCCATCCTTCCTTTGGCTAATCGGCTTGGCCTTCAATTTCCTATTCCTAGGTTGCCTTTGAACCACCATCCAACTACCAAAAGCTTCATCCTGCTATTCTTATGCAATCCCCTTCATAGGAACTGGGCTATTCTCATTCCCCTGCCCTTTATCTTCCTCTTCATGACTTTTACATAAAGCCTACACCACTGGGCATTGGTTCTATCAGTGACCATATGAACCACAATTGAAATAAATTAGGTGAAGACCCTCATATTCGACCTGCAGCACTCTGTTCCCTATCATGAACTTGGATAGGAAAAAATTTAAATTTCTTTGTGCGGAAGAAGTAACCTTTGCTTGTAAGTCCTTATTCTTCCTCTCTCCGTTATCTCTTCAAGCTGGCCTTGCCCACTAATCCTCAAAGAATTCTCATCAATCCTCAAGGTACGGCCAACCATATTCCCCATCCTCCATAAGTCCTTATGCGTGTAAAATCCCCTAGGAACACTAGGAATTCTTATCCAAACTGCCAGTTTTTTAACCCTATCATCATAAGGGTCAAAATTTGGCCTCCATCTTTGAACTATGAGATAATGGTCAGCAACAATCCATGGCCCCTGTTGCTGGACAAACAGGTAGTCCTGGACCATCTCAAACTCTACCATGTAATTATCATTCTCTAGATCAAGCACTTTGTACTCCCCTTCCAAGTTCCAGAGCCTATGCAATCTATTCCATAAGAATCTCGCACCTAACCGCTTCCCCAAGAGCTTTACTATTAACGTCTTATTCCAACGCTTGCACTGTTCTAGCTTTTCCAGAACATCAAACTGATAAAAAGGATTCAGCGGGTCATCTTCCCCAATTTGCTCATAGGCTTTCAAGGCTTCCGCTTCTTCCAGCTCCTCCCTCTTACACTGAGCAAGCCAGTCCTCCTCTTCAGCCTCCATCGAGCAATCCCAGACACCACTCACACGTAGAAGTTGATCTTTATATGAGATCAGCTTCCGAGGATCCCTCCGAACACCTTCATCAAGATCAATAGAGGCATCGACAACTTCTACCTCTGTCTGATGAACACAGTTCCCAACTTCGACCTCCATCGTGCCCGCAAACGGAGGCTCACCACTCATCTCCAGATCCATCCCCATATCACTTTTGGCTTTCTTCGTATCCGGTACCAGAGTTGAATCCTCCTCATAAATGAGGGATCTACCCCCTTTCGCAACCATGAACAGTAAGAAACCCTAGCAGAGCTCACAAAAAGAGTTTCACGCGCCCCACGCACAATAGTATATCACTCTTCTTTCTTATTAGTGTCTCGTTATTCCAATCTTTCAGATGAAAGGTTTCAGATAAGTGATAAGGGGTGGAGTGTTTTGTGGGGAGGAAGGTATTTTTGCAATGAGTGAATGTAAAAGGTGTTGGAAACATAAGAAATAAGGAAGGAAAAGAAAGAAAAGGTTGTGAAACACAAAGTGTTTGGAAGAGACAGAGGCTTTACCTCTAGTCAACCCACACACCAAGCTTCATTGTCAATCATACCAAGACCTTTTTGATCTGCCTTATAGATCATTTTTACCATGAATAGTGAGAAGATGGGAAAGCCTATGGCAGTTTGAGTGCAGTGAAGAATGAGTGACAAGTTTATCCTTAAACACTAGCGTGCAAGAGAGTTAAATTCTCACAATTTTTGAGAAGTTCCTAGTGAGGGGATGTTGTTTTTTGGAAAGTCTCTGTATGTCATCTTTACTGATCTGTTGAAAAACCACATATGATGTTGGGAAAGTCATAAGAAATAAGAGATTGTATGGTTGTAAGTTGTATCAATGTGATCATTTGTTAATTTAAGTCTATCCTCATGAGTTTCATCTATAAAGAATCTTGAATCCTTCTCTGTTATGAGTTCATTACTGAGGACAACAATGTTTAAATCTGGGAATTGTGATAAACCCCTAGTTCATCAGGCTTTTCAGCATGAATTAGTATCAATTTGTGTGATTAATTGGATGAAAATGAGGTTAATGTCCTAGAAATTCCTCAAGTACAATTTCTGAAAGCTTTGCTGGAAATTTACATTGTCTTGTAGGGAAATGAAGCTCAAAAAGCAGCAGAAAGAAGGAAGAAGATTTTAGAGAAAGCGAGAATGCCTAAGTGTTGAGCGCTAAAACGTCCACACGGACCGTTTTAGTGCGCTGCTACAAATTGAAGGCAAAAGTTGCTGGTGCCGAGCGCTAAAACGTCCAACACAGAACGTTTTAGCGCGATGCTGCAAACTAAGGACGAAAGTTGCTGGTCTTGGGCGCTAAAACTCCCTGACCAAACATTTTAGCGCACTGCTGTAGGAAAAAGACTCTGGTCTCGAACGCTAAAACGTTCAATGCAAACGCTTTAGTGTTGGAATCAGTTAAAAGCAGTTAGGGATCTGCCAGCCATGGATGCTAAAACGTTCAACAGTACACGTTTTAGCGCCCAATGCAGTTAAAAGCAGTTGAACATCCGTCAAGCCTGGACGCTAAAACGCCTATCAAGAACATTTTAGCGCCCATGTTATTTTTCAGCATAATTTGTAACACTATAAAAGGCAAAGGCCTTCACATTTTCTAAAAGAATTCCACCATATATCTCTCTCCCTTACATCAGATCCTTTGATCTAACTTCTCTCCTTTACTTTCCAAATTCTTAGGAGTAGTGTTGTATTATTTAGTGTTCATATGTAATTGCACTTGAAGATTGAAGACTTACTATCATGACAATGGAGTTTGATCTTTCTTCTTCTCTTGTCTTTATTTCAATTATGTCTTAGTAGAGTCCTTTGTAGTCTGATTCAATGGAAATCAAGTGTGAATTTATGAATGGTTAATTAGATATTCTGTTTATCTACTATTTGATTGTATGAAGTTGTCTTGATTAATTCTTCATGTTAAAGGAATAGTGTAGAACAGACATGTTTACATTGTTATATATTTGACAACTTTATCATCAGTGTTTTAATAGTCAATACATTGATGTTAGGATACTGATGTGATCTTAAGACCTTAGTAATTAATGCATGTATTATGAAGGGAATCACCAAGACATTAGGGTTTCTGATTAATGTGTCTATCAGGGTAGTAAGACATTACATCCTGATGATAAGTAAAAGGTTGATTAACATCACATAGTACATAATTCATTATGGAAATTGGTTCATCCATAAGTTCATGCTTGAGGGATATTGATATCTGACTACTTGTTAAGTTATATTCATATTTCATTAGTTTTTCAATTCTTTAATTTTATTCAATCTAAATTTCAGGTGACAAGAAATCAATGCAATCAATAATCTTTCGGTTGATTCAACTCAATAACATTTGGTTATTCAGTGCTTGACATAAATCCTCGTGGGAATGATCTTTACTCGTCATTTTATTACTTGTATGACTAGTGCACTTGCTAATTTGACAACAAGTTTTTGCCTCGTGTGTGTGTGCATAGGGCATAGGGTGAAATACGATTGGGGACACCTCTAAACCCCAAAAAAAATTAACATTAACAGCACACCACCACAACAATCAAATGAATATACAACATGAACAAGATAGAATCATTTGAGTAAATATTAAAAACAAAAACTAGAACCCTAGGTGCTATGAAATAAGAAACAAAAATAATACGAAATGATGGAGAGGAAGAAGATGTAATACATACCTTGATGATTATGAGGAAGGAAATGAGTGAATTTGAGAAGTGAAATGGAGAAAAATTCGCGAGTTAGAAAGGAGAGATGAGTTGGAGTAAGGTAAAAATGAGAGTGAAGAGAGTGAGGGACCTTGGAAGTCAGATTATAGGAGCTTCATAGAGAGCTCCAATAGCACTTCTAGCTTCTATTTTGAAGCCTTGGGTATGTTCATTACCTTGATCATGAGTTTTACTTGTTTAAAGGTTGAGCCTTGGCATGTTAATGAGTTGAATAGGTAACCAACATGAACATGAACCTAAAAGTGTATAAAAATGCATGCTTGGATGTATTAATCACTTAGTCCTCACCTCACTTCACCTTCCTTCAGTCAATTCGTAATGAATTACAATATGCATGGGATGCAAGTGAGCTTGCCTGAATTGTTAAGTATGTTAACAACTGCTAAAGTGTCTATCAAGAAAGATAGGACACATGCTCTTTTGATTGGTGGGCCTAGCAAGGCCATGGGAAAGGGTAAGGAGCCTGCAAAAGGTGACTCCCTCAAGCCCAAAGGAAAATCCAAGAAGAAGAAAGGCAAAAAGAAGGGTAAAAAGGCACCTAAGGACAAGGGCGATGCTGGGTGCTTCCATTGTGGCAAGAAAGACCATTGGAAGAGGAATTGTCCAGACTACCTGAACAATGTGAAGGACAAGAAGCATGGTGATGCTTCTGCCTCAGGTATTTTCATGATTGAGATAAATTATTCTTGTGCTAATCTGACCTCATGGGTATTGGATACTGGATGTGGTTCTCATATCTGCAATATGTTGCAGGTACTTAGGAGCCCAAGGAGATTGGAAAGAAACGAGGTGGATCTCCGCGTTGGTAATGGAGCAAGGGTTGCTGCTCATTCAGTTGGAGATGCTGACCTTATTTTGCTGACGGGCCTTTTATTGCAATTTCTAGAAACATTATTTCAATTTCTTGTTTAGAACAAGATGGTTATACTTTCAGTATTAGGAATGGTACATTTTATATCATTTTGAATGATATGGTTTATGGTACTGCTTCTTTAATAAATGGATTGTATGTGTTGGAAATGGGAACTGAAGTGCTCAATATAAATGTGAAACGACCTAGGATGGATAATCAATCTTATCTTTGGCACTGTAGACTAGGGCACATAAATGAAACAAGATTGTCTAGAATGCATAGAGATGGATACCTAGATTCCAAGGATTTGGAATCCTATGGACAGTGTGT
This sequence comes from Gastrolobium villosum, assembly GCA_032173675.1. Classification (NCBI taxonomy): domain Eukaryota; kingdom Viridiplantae; phylum Streptophyta; class Magnoliopsida; order Fabales; family Fabaceae; genus Gastrolobium; species Gastrolobium villosum. The sequence goes on from JAVKPL010005704.1 coordinate 120,330, forward strand.
GTAACAGCCCGTTACGTACCGGTATTGTTAACATTGATTATGATATTAAGCGCAGTTACAATCACAGTGATTAGGTTAATTAAATTACGGGCAAATTTTTCTTTTAACATATTCCTTTTCTTTTACATCAATACATTCTCCGTAATCAATTAAAACCACACTATAATTGTAAATGCCGTTTGCGGAATCATACACTTTCTAACATCATAAAAACTTTCTTTTTATTCAATTCATTTAAACTCACCATCTTACTCTCTCACTTTACCAAGTTGTAGTCCTTTACGTTATCTACGCGTGGTTTCAAACCACGTATCATTTGGAGTTCTACCCATCAAGTTAAGCCCCTTTCCTTTAGTCTAGAAAAACCTGAATTTTCGAAAATTACACTGTGGTAATCGATTACCAGTGGGTGGTAATCGATTACCACCTGTCAAAAATGAGGCAGTAGCCAATTTTTCAATTCCTCTGTTCTGGTAATCGATTACCAGCTTTGGGTAATCGATTACCTCACATGGTAATCGATTACCAAAGGCCAGTAATCGATTACCAGTGCAGGCAGTAGCTAATTTTTCGTCCCCTGTTGCATGGTAATCGATTACCATGCTTGGGTAATCGATTACTATGCAGCAAAATGACAGATTACAGCAGCTTTGAGCCCCAACAAGGGTGTGTAATCCATCCCTAACCCCTTGGTACTCCACATAACACATAATCATGTCCTAATGTTGGCTCTAGGCCCTTCCATCATGCATTTTCCTTAAGTTTAACATCAATCACATCATTCTCAAATTAATGGCCATTTACATGTAACTATGGACCATTTTTACAACATTACTCATCAAGACTTCAAGGCTATGAATGTGGCAATGGACAAGTCCCATGCTCACTCAAAATATACAGTTATCCAAGCCATGAATAATAAAACATAACAAGACTTAGCATATGACCATGAACACTAACAAAAGCATGGAAATGACATCATGCAATATGTTCATGACCTAAGTCTCAAAATACTAATGGTATGCTATGTGCACTCCATAAACTCCTCCAAAAGGTCATGCAATCCAATGCACCGCATGCCAATCCAACGTCCACTATACGGGCTTCTTGCCCGAAGCTCCTCCCGGCTCATAGTGACCTGAAATGTGGTCCCCCAAACACGGGGTGAGATATACGGATATATCTCAGTAAACCAATGGAGCTAGAGGCTCTCTCCACTCCATGGCTCACTAAAATGTATCAAAATGACATAATATGGCATGCAAGTAAAACAATATCACCATCCTCCTGGAGACACCCAAGAACATCCACTCATGGATTCATGTTCAAGGACTCCATCATATAACTCCCGAGGCCGTCCTGGCGCCTCTCCCATGGTTGAGAAGACTCCATGGCAATACCCAACCGGAACTCCTCATGAGCCCTATCCGGCGGACGTCCCACGTTTGGATCATCCTGGCGCCGCTCCCAGAGTCGACTCCACGGCAATACCCGACTGGCATTCTCACAAGGACGAACCCAGCGGATGACCAAACTCCACTTGTCAACTGGCCAGTGACCACACAATTTTCACACAATACAAGCAATATGCATACAAGCACACAAGCACATCATGTCATCACTACATAATCCAACCACAACCTTCCTCTAGGTGTGGTGGAGCTCACTAGGGATTAAACCCAAGTTCCAAGAGTTTACCTTAACACTTAGCAATCCGTTCCAAACGTATGCTCCAATTCAACTTTTCACAATTCCAACCGTGTGAGGCACCCTACAACAATCATCAAATCCCAATTACACAAAACTCATTTTTCATCAAAATTCCTCAAAATTCTCTAAGTTAAAAACCTAGATTTTTCACCAAAATTTAACATAGCATTTCTAGCTTACAAACATGATTCTAAGGCCTTTTCATCTAATAGCATTTTTGCATTTGGGCTCTCTATCATCACACATCTAAAATCAAAGGTTTGAACACATATTCATAGATCTAAGAAATCAACTATCAAAAGACCACAAATATACTTACAATGGGTAGTATGATCACCACCAAGGCTTCACTAAACCATTTGAAGCTCAAAACTCCAAGAAATCTCCAAAAACACTTATGGGTCGGATCTGACTTTGCTTAAAACGCGGCCAAAGAGATGGATTCAAGGCTTCTAAGTGCTACCAATGGCTTTGGAAGGTTGTTTACGATAGATTTCAACACCAAAATCAAGCGATTCGGTGGAGAAACGAAGAAATGGAGAAAGTGTGAAGAAATGGTGAAAATGGCTTCTTGGCTCCTTTTTCTCACAGGGGCGCACGGGTAGTGAAGAGGGAAAAGAGGGAAAGAAAGAAAGAAAAGGAGGTGGGGCCAAGTGACTTCGGTCACACGGGTCCCACACGCGATGTAACTTTTACTCCGATAAAATTTCTGATCACAAATCCTTAATCTAAATATTTTTCCAGTCCATGACATATTTTTCTTTCTCCAAAATAATGATAAAAATTTCACACCTATTGGTACACTCACACCTCAGTATTTTAACACTAAAATTCACTATTCATCAATTTTTCCCAAATTTGCCTATTTACTCAATTTTTCGCCCTGATTCCATTTCCAGCATTACTTTTGTCATTTGAAATCTCTAACTCAGTATTTTTGCCTCATATCACACGGTTGGCAAATTACCATTTTGCCCTTTTTGCCCTTTTTGGCCAAAATCCTTGGATTTTCACTAATCCATCAACTTTCATTTCACAATATCATATTAAAATAAACATTTAAATATTTGAGGTGTTATAGTGTGAATCTTGTCTAGCTGGGAAAATGATTCGAAAAAAGCCCAAAGGGCTTGAGAGTCATAGGGCTAGGGAGTTATTAGAACTCATTCATACTGATGTATGTGGCCCGATGTCTATTGAGGCTAGAGGTGGATATTCCTATTTCATTACCTTTACAGATGACAAATCGAGATTTGGGTATGTATACCTAATGAGATATAAATCTGAATCTTTTGAAAAGTTCAAAGAGTTTAGGAATGAAGTAGAGAAACAACGTGGCAAGATGATTAAGACATTCTGATCAGATCGTGGTGGTGAATATTTGAGCCACGAGTTTTAGGATTATCTGAGAGAAAATGGAATTCTCTCACAACTTACCGCTCCTTACACACCATACCAAAGCGGTGTCTCCGAAAGGAGAAACCGGACCTTGTTAGACATGGTTAGGTCTATGATGAGTGAGACTCAACTTCCAAAATCATTTTGGGGATATGCCTTAGACACAGCGGCATACCTTCTAAATAGGGTACCGTCTAAAGCGTTGACATCAGACAAGCTTAGTGCTAAGAGTACTAAATGTCTATTTGTGGGGTATCCTAAAGGTACTAAGGGATACTACTTCTACTCCATGGAAGAACAAAAAGTGTTTGTGTCAAAAAATGCTGAGAGGTATGGGCCATGGAGAAGTAAACACACAACTCCATAGATCTACAAGGGTCATCTATCCACCTGAGAGGTATGGGTTTGTGATTGAGAATCAGCAAACTGTCGAGGATGATCAACCAAGTAACTACGAGGAGGCGGTCAAGGATGTTGACTCCTCTAGATGGCTTGAAGCCATGGAATCTGAAATGGATTCGATGTATCAAAACAAGGTATGGACCTTGGTTCCTAAATCGCAAGGAATAGTTCCTGTCGGTAACAAATGGGTCTTTAAAAGAAAGACTTATGCAAATGGCAACGTTCAGACCTACAAAGCTAGGTTGGTGGCGAAAGGGTATCGTCAAAGACAAGGAGTTGACTATGATGAAACTTTCTCACCAGTTACCATGATCAAATCTATTAGGATCATGCTTACAATAACAGCATACCACGACTATGAAATCTGGTAAATGGATGTCAAGACCGCCTTCTTGAATGGGTTCTTGAAGGAGGAAGTGTACATGACACAACTTGAAGGCTTTGAAATCAAAGATCAGGAGCGTATGGTATGCAAACTACAAAGGTCAATATATGGGCTAAAGCAAGCATCAAGGAGTTGGAATAAAAGTTTTGATGAAGTCGTTAAGAGTAACGGTTTTATCAAGAACGAGGATGAACCTTGTGTTTACAGGAAGGTTAGTGGGAGTAATGTCGTCTTCCTGGTACTTTATGTAGATGACATATTGCTTATAGGAAATGACATCCCCACATTAAAAATAATGAAAGTGTGGCTTTCAGAAAACTTCACCATAAAGGATTTGGGAGAAGTGTCCTTTATACTTGGTATAAAGATCTATAGAGATAGATCTAAGAGGCTGCTGGGTTTATCTCAATCCACATATATTGACAAGATGCTAAAGAGGTTTAGCATGGAAGGGTCGAAAATGGGTTTTCTTCTTGTCAGTCATGGGGTACACCTATCAAGGGCTATGTGTCCTAAGTCACAGCCTGAGAAGGATCGCATGAGTGGAATTCCATACGCTTCGGCTATTGGATCCATCATGTATGTCATGATATGTACGAGACCAGATGTCTCATATGCTTTGAGCATTACGAGCAGATACCAGTCAGACCCTGGAGAGGGTCACTGGACGACAGTCAAAACCATCCTTAAATACTTAAGAAGAACTAAGGATGTGTTTCTGGTCTATGGTGAGGTTAATGAGTTAATAGTGAAAGGGTTCACTGATGCCAGCTTTTAGAGTGACAAGGATGACTGCAAATCACAGTCAGGATTCGTATTCACCTTAAATGGTGGGGCAGTGTCTTGGAAGAGTCCCAAGCAGAAGACAACAGCAGATTCAATGACAGAAGCTGAATACATAGCTGCTTCAGAATCGGCTAAGGAGGCTGTGTGGATCAAGAAGTTCATAAATGAACTAAGGGTGGTTCCAAGCGTGGATGAGCCCATACAGTTGCTTTGCGAAAACACAGGAGCCATTGCGCAGTCAAAGGAACCTAGGTCTCATCAAAGATCTAAACACGTGCTCCACAGATATCATCTGATTAGAGAAATCATTGATGGGAATTATGTAAAAATGGATTATGTTCCCACAGACGATAACCTGGCCGATTCTCTGACAAAGGCTGTTTCTCAGAGAAAACATGATAGTCATTATGAGGCTTTGGGCATACGACTTAGGACTGATTGGCTCTAAGCCAAGTGGGAGCTTGTTAGTATATGGGTGTCCTAGAGATAATTTTTTGATTAAATAAAGGACACTAGATGTAGAACTATTTTTCACAAATGAATATAAGCAATCTATATCCAGTTTCATATTATGTCTCGATATTATTGTTAATATTATATGAACGAACTGGATAAACCCCTTGGAATAGAACAGGTATCACTTGAGTATCTGTGATGAGATTACGATCATGAGGATTCAAGGATATCACATGTCTATTCCTAATTTTATGCTCCTAGTCTATAGACACTGAGATTGGGGATCAATGATCTCGGTTAAGACTAGCACGACTTATCTACTTTTATATGGATACAAGGTAAAGACCTCATGAGCTACAGATATGGAGATGTCTTAGCTAAAGTCGTGGGTGGACCTATAAGAGTATAGCTCGCACTGAACAGACCCAAAAAAAGACTCTATGAGGAAATCTCACATATAGTGTCATTAGAGTAATCTCTTTATATTTGGGTATGTCTTTCCTTAGACCTGAAGTTATTACCTAGACTGTGTTCTAGAAGTAATGTTTTGATTGTATGCCTCGTCTGCCTGAAACATGGAGACTCATAGGTATACTGTTGGGCGTGTCCTGAAAGAGCACAGGGCTAGGATAATAAGCTGAAGGAATTCGTCAAATCTCTGTGAGAGATTAGGTTATCTGTAAACCGGAGAAATCGGGATGATATTTACAGGGACTCGGGAATCTATGCATAGAAAAAAAGATCATGAGATGATCTGCCTTTAGAGTCAGTAAATTGAAGATTCCCTATTTTGAATAAAACTTACCCTAAACCTCAGGGGTTGATACATTTCCTTACCCTAGGTTAATGGGAAGATAACCGTGACGAAGGGAAAAATATACAGTAACCAAATATGTGTAATAGGATGATCAAGTCATTAATTTGACTAGCTCTAGGGCTTCAAAGCATTGCTAGTGCTATGTGTTGTCATTAATTGGGTTGTGGGCTTGTTGGGCCCAAGCCCAGTTATGTCAGAGGCTAAGTTGGACCTAATGGGTCACACACTAACACCTTGTAGTCATGATGAACTAGCTTTAAAGGTATTGGGCCTAATAATGGTTGTTAGCCCAAGAAGCTGTTTGGAAGCCCACCTAAAGGGTAGAGGGCACATGGAGCAATGTAATGGGCTTGGATAGTACAAGACATTACTAATTGATTTAATTAGTTAAATCAATTATCAAACATTTAAATTTTGAATTTTGAATTTGAAATTTGAATTTTGGAATTTGAATTTTGAAATTCGAATTTTGAATTTGAATTTTGAAATTGAATTTTGAAATTTGAAATTTGAATTTGAATTTTGAATTTGAATTTTGAATTTGAATGTTTGAGCATTTGAATTCAAGTGTTTGAATTCGAATTTGAATTGGCTACGAAAAGTTGTTTCATCACAAAAGAATAAGAAGAGATCTTACTGGAACAAGTCCCCTGCGTCAAGAAAATATATTTGGACTTATCCAATGATGAAGTGGTGCGTAAATTTGAGTGGAGATGTGAACTTCGGGTCCCTATCACTGATGATACTCTCAGGCACCCCGTGAAGCCTCACAATCTCGCGGACATATAACTTGGCCAACTGCTCTGTAGTGAAGCTCACCTTCACTGGAAGAAAATGGGCAGACTTTGTCAGCCTGTCCACAATGACCCAGATAGAATCACAACCCACCTGAGTCTTCGGCAACCCCACCACGAAGTCCATGGAAATGCTCCCCCACTTCCACTGTGGAATCTCAAGAGGTTGAAGCTTACCAGACGGTTTCTGGTGCTTAATCTTCACTTTCTGACATATAAGGCACTTGGACACGTAAACCCCTATGTCTATCTTCAGGCCCGGCCACCAAAAATTTCTCTTTAAGTCCTGGTACATTTTTGTAGCACCAGGGTGGATAGTAAACTGGCCCTTATGAGCCTCTGCCATAACCTCCTCAATCAATGGCCCTCGAGGGATTACAACCCTCTTCTGAAACAGCAGCAAACCATCATCATTCCAAGACACACCGTCTTGGTTTCTCACATAATCAAGGCACTCTCTTTGCACTTGCGCCTCTTTAATCTTTTCCATCAGCTCATTAATCACTTCTGATGTTTCCATCTCGAGCAGTTGATGCTCTCCGGCAAGTATACCGATCGCACAAGTAATAAAGTGATAAGAAAAGTTCGTCTCCACAGGGATTGGGATCTAATATCAATTAAACTTTCTCTTAAGGAATGGAAAAATTCAAATAGGGTTGTGACAAATATTGTCAAATTGATGGAAATTCAAATCTGAAAATAAAAGACTTATTTTTGTATTTTTGTTTTGAGAAATAAAACAATAAAAATACAAATTGTTTTGTAAAAAGGATATGAGAAAAACATTGTAGCCAGGGTTCATTCACCAAATGATCCCCGCTTTTTTACTCCGGATTGATTTACAATAATTATTTATATAATTACTCAGATAAATTATCATCTAAAAGATTTAATAGTTAACCCTCAATTCCTTGCAGGGTTAACCCTTTAATCCAATGAGAAACCCCAATTCCTTGCAATATTTCTCATGGGATCAAGCAATGGGTGCGATAATTTAAGCATCTGCAATCGTATACACGTCTATTCCTAGCACGCATATAGATTGTTATCTTACCCCCTTTCGAGATCAAAACCCCAATATTCCTATCTAGGATTTTGATCCTCAGAATATCCCCAACTATCAGATTGATCAACTCTAACAAAGAAGATATCAAATTCGCACAGAGTAATGATAAAGATAATTATATAAATCAAAAACCATAAACCAATCCTTCGCATCAAGGGTTCACATATGGATCGTGACCCTGACTACAATAAAAATGATCTAGCCGATCAACATCATGATCGCTGATCTAAAATTCAACATAAAATTAAAACAAAAGATAAAGAAATACTAGATGTAGATGAAGAACGAAGAACAACTCCAGTGCTCTTCTCCTCCAATCTCCAGATCTGTCCTTGAACCCTGTATCTGTGTTTTTCCTTTTTTTCTGATCTGCCAAGTCTGCTGACCTAATTCAGCAAATGTCACATTTATAATATTCTCTTCTCCTTCCAAAAATGCCCTCAGAAAAGACGGAGATCTGTTCCCGCAAACCCGCGCTGGTTGGCGCCACTTTTGCACACAAATGGCGCTAGTTAGCGCCACTTTCACTATTCATTGGCGCTAACTAGCGCCACTTTCACTATTCATTGGCGCTGACTAGCGCCACTTTCACTATTCATTGGCGCTGGTTGGCGCCACTTTTTCAATATATATGGCGCTAGTTAGCGCCACTTTTACTATTCATTGGCGCTAACTAGCGCCAACTCCCTTGACTTTTAGGCGCTAGCTAGCGCCAGTGCACTGTCTTGCGGTGCTAGCTTGCGCCATTTCCTTTGTAATTTGGCGCTCCCTTGCGCCAATCTTCTGTGTTATTGCGCTGAGAAGCGCCAGTTTCTTTCGTAAATGGCGCTAGGTTGCGCCAAGGTTCTGTCTTGTTGCGCTGAGGAGCGCCACTTTGTTGCTACCTCGCGCCACTTTGATGTCCTCGCTGCAAAGTTCGTAATCTGGTGCGGTTTTTGTGCCAATTTGGTGCTGACCCGCGCCATGCTTGGAACTCATAGTGTGCTATAACCGTGGAAAATTGCATTAACAGGTTTTTTTTTATAATTCTTCATTTATTTTCCCTGTAAAAATACAATTAAAAGGTGAATATTATTGACATTCAAAGAATCAATATAATTAGCAAATATGTATTTAATTTGCTCTCTTATGACTCAATTCTCGTCAATTTTATCACAGAAAAATCACACTTGCCAGAGGCACATCAGCAGTGCGCCCCCAAATAAGGAGTTCACTCTCAAGTCTCTGAACTTTTCAATCACATCATAGTCGCTCATCATCAAGTTGGATAAGCTCACGGATTTCCGGCTCAAAGCATCGGCTACCACATTGGCCTTGCCAAGATGGTACCTCAACTCAAAGTCGTAGTCCTTCAAGAACTCCATCCATCGCCGCTGTCTCATGTTCAACTCCTTCTAGTCAAATAGATATTTCAAACTCTTGTGGTCACTGAATACAACAAACTTCATGCCATACAGGTAATGCCTCCAAATCTTGAAAGTAAATACAATAGCTGCCAACTCCAAGTCGTGCGTCGGGTAGTTCTCCTCATGAGGCTTCAACTGCCTCGAAGCATAAGCACAAGTTTCCCTTTTTGCATCAGCACACAGCCTAGTCCCTTCCCAGAGGCATCACAATAAAGCTCAAACTGCTCCGCAAGATCAGGAAGGACTAACACAGGAGCAGTAGTCAGTCTCTCCTTCAACTCCTGGAAGCACTCCTCACACTCATGTGTGCACACGAATGGAGTCTCCTTTCGGGTAAGACGAGTCATCGATAACACCATCTTGGAGAATTCCTCAATGAACCTCCTGTAGTACCCTGCCAAACCTAAGAAGCTTCTCACTTCTGTAATCGTCTTGGGCCTCTCCCAATCCATCACGGCCTCAATCTTGTTAGGATCAACTGCAACACCATTAGCGGAAATCACATGACCTAGAAATTTAACTGACTTGAGCCAAAACTCACATTTCGACGGTTTTGCATAAAGCTTTTTCTCTTTCAACACTTGCAACACAATCTTCAAGTGCTCATTATGCTCCTCCTCTGTCTTGGAGTAAATCAAGATGTCATCAATGAAGACGATTACAAACAGATCCAAGTATGGCTGGAAGATCCTATTCATGTTGTCCATGAACACTGCGGGTGCATTGGTGAGTCCAAACGGGATCACCAAGTACTCATAATGACCATCTCTCGAATGAAACGCGATCTTTGGGACATCCTCCGGCTTTACCCGTATCTGATGGTATCTGGACCGGAGATCAATCTTTGAATACACACAAGCACCCCTGAGCTGATCCAATAAATCATCAATGCATGGAAGGGGATACTTGTTCTTGATTGTCACCTTGTTTAACTGCCTGTAGTCGATTCACAATCGCATACTCCCATCTTTCTTTTTCACAAATATGACCGGTGCTCCCCAAGGAGACACACTCAGCCGAATGAAGTCTTTCGCCGAAAGATCCTCAATATGCTTCTTCAGCTCTGCAAATTCTGGTGGCGACATCCGATAAGGAGCTAATGAAATAGGCCCCACACCAGGAAATATGTCAATGGAGAACTCTATCTCCCTCTGCGGTGGAAACTCAGGAATCTCCTCGGGAAACACCTCGAGGAATTCCCTCACCACAGGAATGCCAGTGAGATCTCCTGTGTCCCACTCACCAAACCTCCCAACATGACATAGCCAAATGCCCCTGCTCTCAAGGCCCTCTTCGCCTGCAGGACTGAAATGAACGGTGAGGAACTGGCTGTGGACCCACACGGAGACATCACCACTCTCTTGGCACAGCAATCAATCATTGCACAGTTTCTGGACAACCAATCCATGCCCAGAATAATCTCAAGGTTGGCCATCGGCAATCCTATCAGATCTACCGAGAAATCACGGCCATCCCACTGAAACGCTACATCGCGATGGATAGTGGAGGTCAAACATTTTTCTTCAGTGGCGGTGGTCACCCGCATCGGTGGAGAAAGCACAGCACTGGGCAACTCAAGCCCCACAGCAATAGGGGTAGCAACAAATGAATGCGTTGCCCCGGAATCAAATAACACAGCAACAGCTGAACCACCAATGGTAACAGTACCTCTGACCAGGTTCAGAGCTCTGTCCGACTGCTGACGATCAAGGGTGTACACATGCCCAGTAGTAGGTGGCACTGCTGGTGCCACTGTAGGAACCATCTGTAATGGAACTGCCTGCACTGCAGCAGCTCTCCCCATCGGGCAATCTCTGGAGTAGTGGCCCTCCTTGCCACACTGGAAACATATCAACTGGCCTGTAGCACACGGCCCAAAATGTGACTTCCTACATCCCGAGCATCTAGCAACAGGAGGTCTCGCTGTACTCCCCTGAGCAGAAGTCTTCTTAAACTGATTTGGCGCTTGCTTAGCCGCCAACTATTTTCCTTTTCCTTTGTTCGTAAACTTCCTGTCTCTCCAGGAAGTGGTACCACCAGTACCCTGTGGCACCTCAATCTTGGCCTTCTTGGCCTGACTCGCGCTGCAGTAATCCTCAATATCCCGACACTGCTGTACCAAGGCCCCGAAGTCTCTCGAAGAAGAACCAGCAAGATGACCAGTAATGTCCTCATTAAGTCCCCTACGAAACTTAGCAGCTAAGAAAATGAGAGTCGGCCTCGTCATACGGAAATGAGCAAACTTGACCAGCTCATTAGACTTGGCTAGGTACTCGTCAACAAACAACGAGCCCTGCACCAACCTATTGAACTCTCCCTGCTTCCTCTCCTGAGCATCATAAGGAAAGTACCGACCCAGAAAGCAGTCCTCAAAGAACGGCCATGTCATCACGTGCCCCTGCATCTCGAACACCTGGGAGGTGTTCGTCCACCACTCATGGGCATCGCCCTCCAGCATGTATGTGGCAACATCAGCATTTGCGGCTCTGTACACTGCATCACCCTGAATATCTTGTCCAAGGCCTGGAGCCATCTAGCAGCAGCAATAGGATCATAAGATCCATCAAAAGTGGGTGGCTTATGCTTGCAGAAAGCATTCAGCCGGCGGTCGATCTCATCTCGATCCTCAGCAAAAACAGGAACGGCCTACATAGCCCCCGTCAAGTGGCTGCCCTCACCCATATGACTCTGGGTGTCCTCCTGGTGACTAGGTGGAGGCGGTGGAGGCGGTGGTGGCGGTGGAGGTGGTGGAGGACACTGGCCAGCAGCAGCAGGACCAGCCCTCAACTCCTCTAACATGAGCCTCATCATCGTCATGTTTGCAATCCGACTCTCCTCCAGTACCTTTGTGGTGGCTCTCCTGTTCGCCTCTCTAATGGCGTCCAACATAGCTTGATTTGCCAACGTCGTGGCCTCCTGGTCGGCTAGTCGGGCCGCCTGCATCTCAGCTAATGCAGCCAGGACAGGATCCGGTTGATCCTCACTCGTACCTTGGTTGCACCATGACTCTGCACAAGTTATACAAAGAATGAGTTGATTAGGCCCACGCCATGTGGTCACCTATGCATTATCTTAATACACACCAATCAGAGAGAACACAAGATAGACACGCAACGAAACATCCTAAGTTATTGCAATACATACAGGCTTTTCCCTAGAAAGTGCTCTGATACCATAAAATGTAACATCCCGTGTTAACCCCGTTTGTTAACATACTATCGTATTAAGCCACGCTTAATTAAAATGCGGAATAACTCTTCCTTTAATTCAATTATGACGTCATTAACCTTAGCCAACTTGATTACTTAATCAATTTCATGAAATAATGCCTGTATGTAAATTGCAAGACAACTAACTGAAATATCACATATATAAAAATAAAGTGAGTATCTAAGTCACAGGACTACAACACATAGCCTGGACCAAAATTGTGATACATTAATACAACTTTAACTAATTGAAGACATAATCAAGTCTATGTGGCATGGACAATCCCCATGCTCACCAAATAAGGCACAATGCCCAACAATAGTCTCAACAGACAATCCCAACATAAATGAAGCTAAAAGCATAAGCAACATATATAACCAGCATCAAACAATGTCAGCATATAATATCATCAGTATCTAACTCAGCTCCGGCCTCCTACCGCCTGAGGCCTCAACATTACCTGAACCTGAAATAAGCGTCCCCAAACGTGGGGTGAGATCTCTAAACAAGAAATCTCAGTAAGACACGGGGTCCTCAAGGATCTTCCACCCCAAGCTCACTTACATGTGCAATATAAGTTCAAAAAGCAGTATTTCCAATATTAGTTCCAAAAGTATGTAGTGCAACAGATATTCGTGCCATGTGTGTTTATACAATCTACTGGCCAGAGAAATGTAGGATTACATCTAAACCCACATTAGTACAAGGAACACCGCTTGCACCTCACCCACAGCCTCACCATATCGTATGTACCACATACTCAGGGTTACCGTAAAGGTGGACACCACATTGCATATCATAAAGGCACATTGCATATAACAGCTCAACAGCATTTCCAAATATCAAAAGCATGTAACATAGCATGCATATAACCATATTCCCATGGGACATGGTGGAACCACAACATGGCTAAATCGAGGACACGAAAGCTTACCTTGCAAGCAATCAATCCAAGCCAAGAGTCCAACCACTCTCACAGTCCAAACACATCAGTATCACAATCTTTTATGGACCAATAATATATCATTAATTATGCATCACAAGCATACAACTTAAAGACTAAGCTTTTCCTTTACTTTTTACGTCTTAAGGCTTCCAACAAAGCCATAAGCCCTTAATCACATGATTCTGACTTAGATCATTAATCACAGAAGTCCAACTTCCTTAATCTAGGGTCCACAAATCCCCAATAGCCTACTGTACGCACAACACAGCTACTATTCTTTGAAATCCCAGATTATCCGGATATTCCTCGGGGACATATCCGGATATGCAATATTCGAATGTCACACTAACCATATCCAGATATTCAATATCCAGATATCTAGATCCCCATATCCGGATATCAATATCCGGATACCATATCCGGATATCAATATCCGGATATCTGTTCGACAAATATCCGGATATTTCATGACAGAATGCAGTTCTGCATTTTCGTGAATATCCAGTCCAAAGGATCCAACATTAACCGATTAAAGACACTTAAACATGCATTTCTAGGTGTGTTTAACCTTACCCACCCTTAAGTTATCCACTTAGCTCAATACATGCATCAAGGTTCCATTTTTAACTAAGAAAACTCAAGTTCAAAGGTGGTGATCATACCACAAGCCAAAAACAGAGGTAGATGATGCTCTTGGAGCTCACACAACAGCTCCCAAGTCTGCCTCAACACTGTGCACGAAAATACGCACCAAGATGGGTCTTTTCTTCACAAATGTGGCTTCTTGGAGCTCCTACAACCAAGTAGAAGCTCACAACTCTCACTCAACACAACTCAGCCCCCAAAACTGACCTCACACAGCCACAAGACTCAGCAATGATGCTCCTTTTTACACCCATAATGCTCTATCCCACTCCCTCAAGGCACAAGGTGAAGAAAAATGGAGGAAAAGAGGTCACAAGGCTAAGGGAATGATGAGGAAGCAATGAAACAGTAGCAAGAGAAGCTACTCAGCCTCCTCTCCACGCAGAAAAACTGAAGCCTAGGGTTGTGTGCCCTTAATAGTAGTATATATAGGCCACATGGCCATTTAACGCGTAGTATTAGAATTAATAGCTACGCAAAAGATCTTGATCCCAAACTTTGGAATCTTAACCTACTCATTTTTCTAAGATTTTTCATATTTTTATTTTATTTTTCCGAGCACCTTTCCGGTATGCGCTTTTCCAGAGGCAGTATCAGTTCTGGCATCAGTTCTCATTATTTTGACTTGAAACTCTTTTTACAAGTCCTACATATTATTCTAGTAATTATCATGCACTTATTATAATTTTCCGGGATACTTTTTCGGTACGCATTTATACCGACTAGCAGAACCGGTATCTGCACTTTTTTCCGAAAAGCGACTTTCAGCATTCTAAGTCACTTACTATAATTATTTAAGCCAAATAATAATTATTAATGTCAATTATGGAATCATTTCCTAATTTATCACAATTAAATCATTAATTACCTTAATTAGCGGTGCGGTTTCTTACATTCCTACATCCAGACCATCATCTATATATTGTGATAGCCAATCTGCGATCTATTTGGCACACAATCCCAGTTTCCATGAGAGGAGCAAACACATTGAAATGGATTTTCATATAATCCGCAAAAAGATCAACAATGGATTAATTCATCTGCTGCCTATTTCCACTAAAGATCACTTAGCTGACGTGATGACCAAGGCTTTACATTCTACTCCTTTTCATTCGATTATTTCCAAGTTGGGGCTCATGGATATTTGCCTTCCAACTTGAGAGGGGTATTAACATATAAGGAAACTGACGTGCTGACGTGGATTATTAGTTTCTCTTTCTGTTATAACAAATTGTAGTTAATTAATTGAGAGAAAGATATAAATAAAAGAGGAGAGTGGACAAAAAATAAATAAAGTAGATCCATCTCTTTGTGATAGTGAAATGATACAAGTTGTGTCATTTAAAATGCCAAACATTTTTCCCTAAATGATTATTATATTATTGAGCTTATCTATTTTTATTATTTTTTTATTTTTTGATAAACATTGAGCTTATCTATTCTTGTGTAATACTAGAGGGGAAATCTCATGCCATAAATATATGGTGCGGCTCATTATCTAAAAAACTAAAAACTAAAAAAAGAAAAAGGATACACAATTATTGAAGGGTATGTAAAAAAAGGCTGCACAAATAAACAATTATTACATATTAATAGGATTTGATATTTTTCATATTGCAAGAAATAAAATTATCTCCTATGCACACATAAAAATATATAGGGCCTATATGGGAAATGTGAAGAGAAGACAAAAAAAATATGAATCTCACATATTTTTATATGTATATAAAAAATAATTTTATCTTTTAAAACATGAGAGACATTAAACTCATGTTAAAAATATAATGAAATGTGATAAGAGAAGATAAAGACGGAGTAAAATATAAGAGATATAGGCTATAAAAAAATTAAAAATATAAGAGATGTAAGGACTTTTGTAAAGAAGGCAATTATCCAAAAAAATATATATTTTAACTATTCAATTAATATTTAGCCATATATTATTCACTAACTTAGTATCGAATACGCATACAAATAATTTTTTCAGGATTTTAAAAGTCAAAAAATATAGTAAATTTAATAAAAACATACACGTGTCATTTTCCATGTGAAATAAATTTGCAAAATGAAATTAATTTTTTTATGGGATCTTCTTATTTTATTATATTTTTTATAAATTAAAAAGGTATTTTCACTCAATCATCTTGCACTTAGAGTACGGCCCTAAAGCTAGTTACTCATTGGGATATTAAGTGTATTAAATCAAGATATGGTGAAACTACTCCTCTATCATAACTCAGGAGTGCAAACTTTTTTCAAATAGTTATACCTCAATTGGCAAGGCGTGAAGTAAGTGAAAAGGAAAAGGTCTCAAAAGATAATTATGATTGAGTTAACTAAAAAAATAAAGGAGAGCAACTTTTCACCTCTATGCCCTAAGAATCTTCCTAAGAATTGAATCTGCTACCGAATTCTTGAGGCACCCTATGCTAACAAATGTGCCACCCTTGGGGTTTCAAAGAAGAATTCTGCCTGCCAATCAATTTAAGGTTTGCGGTTGTTAGTCATTCACATACATGTCGGTCCAGAAACTCCTCCAAAGTGACAAGTAACATGTCATAGATTCAGTCTCAGTCCTTTATTTTTGCTCAACCAGCAGTCCAAAATCCAAATAGTCCTGAGATACCCTAAATAGAATTGAAATTACCAGTGTCAATCAGAAAAAACTCCTCTAAATTGAAAAGTGTACTTATTCTTAAAATTTAATGGGTAAATATCAAAATTATTCTTAAAATTTAATGGGTCAAATTTAAAATTTAAACATCAAAATTATGTTAAATTAGATCAAGAAAAGAAGAGCCTTAGTTGCTCACTTGAAGAGAGTCATGTTCCAGCCAAAAGCCATAGCCAATGTAAATAGCTACCTTAAAATAACATAGTAACAGGATAACAATAATCCTACCGTATTCTGCTAGATAGAGTCACCATTAAACTCTAATTAGTAACAGAACAAATGCTAAGAGAAGGCAAGATAATAACACTCATTTCCTGTATCAAAAAGGAAATCTTTGTAATCGAACATGAAGCTCAACTAACACCGGTTTGAGCCTGTAAGTCTGGAGTGTGATAATATCGGAGGATTGATCCTCCAATAGATCATTTATTCCCTTCTATTCCAGATCTTGTTCTCCATTGTTCCAAAAGGAGAAAACCGGGGCACAAGGCTTGCTAACATTGTCAGGGTCAGGGTCGATTGGTTGCAATTTAGCATTACAAATGCAAAGAAATTGTTTCCTAAACTCGAACCTGTATCTTCCGGTCATAAAGAAATAACCTTACCGCTGCTCTAAAACTCTACCCCTTATTGTTTCATTGTACCAAAAAATTAAAAAATAAAAGAATTCTCTGCCATCACATACAGGATCATGTAAGTTGCCAAATTGCGGTTTGCTTCAGAAGGCCTAAACCAGCCTCAACTACAGTGGTAGGTTCCAGTTAAATTTTCAACAGGAACCTCACCAATAATCACCACAAGAGCATATACCATCCTTAAAATGGTGGAATCGATTGGTGTCTCTAACAACAATTTCACGTTCAACTATCTTAGAGATAAGTTTGGCTGCAATATGGCAATCTCCACAAACACGAAGGTTTTTCGTAATTCTAATTGGAGACTCTTGGGTATTCAAAATAGCAAACACAATAGCTAACTTCTCACTGTGAACAGCTAAATGGCATTCCTTATCCTCCTCCTCCACATCATGAAGTGCAGAATCAGTCTCAGGTACATAACCTAACTCTTTCATCTTCCCCACCAGCACACCTAGCTCTTCATATATCTCCTTTGACTGTGGATGTGATGTGTCACCCGCGAGGAAAGTGTGGACCTGATTGTTCAGCTCTACATTGCTGATGCCTGGCATTTTTCGAATTCTTCTACTCCTCATTAATGATCGAATAGATGTTACTTCTTTCCATCTACCAGCCTTTGCATAAATATTAGATAACAACACATAGTAACCAGATTGCTCAGGATCCAACTGAAGTAGGTTGTCAGCTGCTAAAAGTCCAATATCCATGTTAGAGTACACCCGACAAGAACTAAGCAGTGCCCCCCAAACTCTTTCATTAGGCTCCATTGGCATCTGTTTGATGAAATTGTAGGCCTCATTGACTCGCCCAGCGCGTCCTAAAAGATCCACCATACAAGTAAAGTGTTCAATTTTTGGTGTTATTCTGTAATCATGTGTCATCTGTTTAAAGTAAATTTTCCCTTCATCCAGTAATCCTGAATGGCTACAAGCTGAGAGAATTGCGACAAAGGCGATAGAATCTGGACTTAGACCTGAATTTTGCATTTCTGTGAAGAGTGTGACAGCTTTACAGCCTTGTCCAGTCATACTACAGGCAGATATCAATGAAGTCCATGATGCAACATCGCGAAACTTCATTCTGTCAAAAACCTTTTGTGCATCTTCTAGACATCCACACCTAGCATACATGTCTATTAATGAATTCTCCAGTAGCAAATTTGGACGTAGTTTCTTCCTCTCAACATACTCATGAATCCTTCTTCCTAACAACAAAGCCGTAAGATCCCCACATGCTGGAAGAACACTTGCACAAGTGATTGCATCTGGTTCCAGACCAAATTTCTCCATTTGTAAATACAAATCAACAGCTTTTGTGGGCATTGAGTTTTTCATATATACAGTTATCATCACATTCCATGAGACCAAACTCTTCTTCTCCAGATTCACAAAAATCTCCTCAACATACAAAACATTTTCAGATGAAGTGTTAGTTACTGCTGGCAAGAGACTAGCCATTGTACCCGCATCTGGTTTCTGTATCAAATCCTGCATTTCCCGGCAAATCTCCAATGCATCATCAAACCGCATATTCTGTGCATACCCTGCAACCATTGAGTTCCACGAAACAACATCCTTGCTCTGCATTTCATCAAGAGCACGCCGCGCTTCCAGCAAGCAACCGCATTTGCCATACATGGCAATGAGGCCATTCCCAATAAACAAATTTGAATCCAACCTAACCTTCAACAGACCTCCATGAAGCTGCAACCCAAACCTCAAATTGTCAGAGCAAGAGCAAGCCTTCAGAACACAAGGGTAGGTATAATTATCAGGTCTAAACCCACCATTAACCATGACCCTGAAAACAAGCAATGCATCATTGTACAAATGATTATTCACATAGCTCCTGATCATGACATTATATAAAACAACATTCCTGTCAGGAATTTCATCAAACACCTTACGTGCCAACCTGGGTTCTCCACAGGCAGCATAGGCCCTCATGAGTTTGATTCCCAGAGACGGGTTTTCATGAAAATTGAGATAAAAAATCTTGGAGTGGACATTTTTCAAGGTTTTGATATCTGGGTATTGGTCTAATGCTTTGCCCAGAAGTTCTACAGCAAGAACTGGGTTTTGTGGCGATACCAATGATTTTCTGATTGAAGAAACTAAGGTTTGTAACTCGGGAAAGTGGCCAGACAGCGTGGTAAAAGTTTTCATGAATGTGAAGCTGTTACTTTGGTTAAGTCGGACAGCATTGCATTGTTAAGCAAAATCTGAGTTTCAAATTTTTTCTTCTTCTTTTCCTTCTTGTATTAGTAGAACAATTATAGTTTGGGATAATACAACAAGAGATGAATTGGGATCCTATTTGGCGAAATGATTAATTTTTTAAAATTTAAAAATACTAAATTTATTAGCAACAATCATAATTTGATAGTTAATATTTTTTCTCATTTTAACTAAATAATTCAAATCATTTTGGCCCAAAATGAAAAATAAGTCCATTATCAAATTTATAATTGAATGTAATAAATTTATTATCATCAATTACAGTTTAATAATAGTTTTTTTTTTCAGTAAAATAATTCAAATTGTAATTTAGCCAATATTTAAATTCAAAAAAAAAAAATCAATTATAAGACATAGGAAAATATAATGATACCTAATTCTTATGTCTATGGAAGTAAAGCATAGCAGATTAGCAGACAGAATCAAGTAAAAATTGCTAAACAAAATCGAGGGATAATTTAATAATTTCTAGTTCAATTTGTTTTTTTCATTTTCAAAGGAAAGTTTTTTTTTTTTTACGTATGAATGTCACAAATCTTTTATTCCCACTTCAATTTTCCGTGAATCTTGAAACACTCCTGATACAAAACACCACTTTTAAAAGTATTAATGTTGTGTTTATAAAAAAGAAAAAGAAAAAAAGTGTTAATGTTGTTAAGGGGAAACAAGGGGAACTTCATGGTAATTGGCAACGTAACATTAAGTTTCCACTATCTATCAAATATTGAAAATTATAACCAGTATGTGAAAATTAATGCTTTTTGTTATAGAGTAGTACTACAAGTAAATGCTGTAAAGCTTTAGTCAATTTACAGCACCGAACCTCCAGGTAATACTAGAAAGTAGTAGCAACAGTCATCACACAGATTCTCATTCTTTAGTTTTATCAACACCTCATTCCATTGTAAAACATTTCTTTAGTACTACCATTAGAACGGCATTCTGACATGAAAGTTATGAACATTTAAAATATGAATTGATTAACTATTTCAAACAAGGAGTAAAGCCATTGTATATTTGCCAGATAGAAAGCAAAACGACTATGGTCCTCCAAGTACAGCATTCTCAATGTCTTCTCTACTCAAAGCATAACTAAACCTCCTCTCCACATCTTTCTCAAGATTCCCAGGTCCACTCTTCAAATACCTGCACCAAATTAAAACTCTTCAATGTCTACAAGAAGAGCACTAAAACTCACCCTTTATATTTAACATTGACATTAACTGAATAGGGAAAATCCATCATGGGCTTACACAATGGAATTCCTGAATATATAGTTACCAAGTATTTCACATCCAATTTGTTAGAAGACCAGCAATTTATTCAGTAATAAAACTTAATTTACAACCTGTATCGTATATGACTTAGTGAAGGATGTAAAGCATCAAAGAGAGAAAGTGCAGCCCCACCCCTCTTTTATCCCCAGCAGAGAAATCAGATATGACAAGAAGTTAATCACAAAAATGCAAGTTTACTTTCGATAGTCCCTGGACATTATCTTCAGAGACTTTCCTAAAATCAGCAGAATCTCTAAGAAAAATTAAATCACCAGTTTTTCAAAAATGAATAGACAACAAAGTAATTTCCTTCTTCTTCTTATTCATATTCAAATAGTGACACCAAATTAGTTTTAAGATCCAATTATCTACCAATTCAACTTTTCTCAATTGAAACAGAAAGCATTCATATTTTCGGTTTGCAAACTTTCTGACTGACACATCCTCCTCTGTCTTTTTGAAGAAAGCAACTACATCTGATAGGTGATATGAGAAAAATAAAATTGGAAAGGAGAAACCTCCACATCTTTCTAATTTCATCATAATAGTTACTCCTCTTTCTTCTTCAAAATGCACATTATTCTTCTCATCCCTTTTAATCAAAGAGAAACCTATTGTCTTTAACCGTATAACACATTTTAAAATCTAAAGTAAACGTTTTGAAATTTTGGAAGCAATACATGACTGTATTGATATGTCCATTCTAGCATAGAACGTGACCACCAATAGCACTTGAAATTTTAACAATGATTATCTTAGTTCCCGGTAAACATCATTTAGCTTGCCGATTGTTTTTAATCCTTTTGCAGATATATGTAATTGACAACTACTTAAGATATATTTTTATATTAAAAACATAAAAGAAAAAGGGTTTGTCACAGTTTAGTTTTTTATCCAACACAGTTACTAATATACACATTGTTCCTTGTTTAACAAAAGGGAGGGAAAATGTTCGGACCCATTTGTAAGGTATGGGACTTGAAGTCCTACATTGGTTATATGAGCAACTAATGTGGGGTTTATAAGGCCTTGAACACTCCCACCTTTTGAGCTAGCTTTTGGGGGTGGTGCATCCCAAGGTTCCTATCAAATGGTATTAGAGCCTTCCACTATGTCTCCCGGTTGCAATCGAGCAGCGCGGGTGGTGACGTTGACATTGCAGTGTTCGCCCGGGACTAGTAAAAGACTAGCGCAAAGCACTGCCCACCCTTAAGCTATTCCAAACCATGCAAGTCCTCACAGTACAGTCTTTGGAATCCCTCTCCTGTTCGCCCGGGTCTAGTAAAAGACTACCGCAAAGCATGCCCGCGTGGGCGCCAGGGCTGCGGAGCGTAGTGGAATGTTAGGTGCAAGGTATGAGACTTGAAGCACTCCTACCCTTTGAGCTAGCTTTCGGGATGGTGCATCCCAAGGTTCTTATTAGAAAATAAAACAAATCTATTAAGTTCAGTTGTTTCATGTTTGATTTAACCTACCAGTGAATATCAAAAAGCTAAAATGCTACAATTAACAAAACAATGAACTAGCAACCACCAGAAAAAAACTAATGGTCAAATTTTAACCATTCTGCTGTACTTTCAATATTCTGTGGACTGGAACCATAACTATGATTAGCAGCATCGGAGTTTCACCCAAATTCTTGATTGTAAAGTTCATATTTTAAGATTTTGTTCCATGCACATTTGAATTTAACATTAAATATTGTAAAAGATAGTTAATGTCGTTACCCCCAAAAAAATGAATATTTATTCAAAATAACAGGGGTGAGCCTTGGAGCAGTTGTATGGTCTGGTTACAGGTTTGAGTTTAAGAAACAAACTCTATGCAAAAATGCAAGTATAAGACGGCATATAGTTGACCATCACCCACTCCCTTGCAAAGTTGGGGAGCCTTGTGCAGGATTTTCCCTTTGCTTTTTTATTCGGTCAAAATAACAAGGCATGATGAGATGAAAAATATCAAAGTTTGTGTGTTTTTGGGTTGATCAATAGAGCAGTAGAAAAAACAATGGACAATTATCAATGATAGTTGAAAATATCAGGAACCAAATAAATGAGTTTACTTTCAAGTTCCAATACCCTAGTTCTTAATTAGGACAGTAAGAGTGTTCACTGTTCTTCATCCTATATCCAATCAAGAACACACATATAAAGCAATATCTTACGCAAGTTTACAGCTGTGATATTATATTTGATCTAGGACACGTCTATGCAGGGGGAGAAACAACAACAACAACAACAAATATGAGAAAATGAATTGTGAGCATGCAATAGCATACTTATCTTCTAGCAATTTGGTCAATTATTCAATAGACAAAGCAAATGTTGCTTAAAAAATTCAATGGAAGTCAAGCCATTCAAAAAAATCCAATTAGCAATTGTAAACCACACAAATGTGGGTAGCACCTTGTGTACACATTCATACACTTAAATGAAACACACACCCACATAAACTCAAACAGCATAAGCGCAAGAACCCACAACAGAAAAACACAAAAATAACCTTAAGAACAAGAAAAGAAAACCCACCTTATATAGAGATCAGTGACATCCAAAGATAGCTGAGCATGCCAATCAGGCTTGTGTACAAGCCACACAGCCCTGTCATCCTTGCTCTGGTAAAACCCGAGGCTCTTCAGCCATGCCTCAATGCAAGGCAAGCTGTGTGAATAGAGGGGTTTGTTCTTTTCTGGAAGCTTCTGAAGCCACTCATCTTCTGGTGGGAGTGAGAGCTCTTCTTCTGCTTCAGGGGACTTGCAGAAAACTAGGGTGGTGATGGGTTTTCTGAATGAGATGGAAACTGGGTAGGGACAGTGTAGTAGGGGTTTGGGGAAAAGGGTAGAGTGAAAGATTGGAACTTGGGAAGAACCTGAAAGGAATGTAGAAATGGAGAAGGTGGGAGTGAGGCATTGGAGTTTGTGAATGTTGAGGATGACATGGTGGACATGTTTGTTGCTGACTCTTTTTTGTGCTAGTTTGGTTATTTGAGTGATGAATTTGGAAGATAAATGAAATAATAATGTTTTCCCATAATAATAATAATAATAATAATAATAATAATAAGAGGAGGGATATTCTCACTACCAAAATTTTTCACTACCAACTTATTACCTATCTAGTCACCATTAGATTAATTTTTTCTCTTTTCAATTTTTTTTAACATTCTCACTTTAATCCAATGATGATGTGATGGATAGTAAGTTAGTAGTAAGAATTTTTTGTAGTTATAATATCTTCGCTCTAGTAATAATAGTGACAAAAGAAAGACGTTGAATTTTGACGAGGGAGACACTGAAGTGAGGAAATGAATTGTGCTGGTTAGACCATGAGCGGTAAGAGTCAGGTAATTTGGCATGTGGTTTTTTATTAGGCAGAGTCCACTATAAAATGATTAATCTTCTTTTTCTTTTAGAGCAAAGACCCAAATTGGTTCCTGACAAAAAATGCGATGGCCAAATTAGTTCCTAAGAAAAATAAACTAAAAAAAAAATCCCCAACAATGTCAAACAGGTCTTACGTTAGTCCTTCTGTCAAATGAAAATTGACGGAGTGAATGACGGTGCTAATGTGTCACGTTAAGTGACATGCGGTTGCGCACGTGGAGTGCTTGGGCGACGTCGTTTGGTACAAACTCAGCCACTTGGACAATCCTTTTTTCTAAAACCCAATTTTGCCCCTCACCTAATCGTTGGACACTTTACCTTTTCCCCCTCTTTTAACATCGACACTTTATCGTTGAGAAGGAAGGAAGAAGACCGTCCATTAAACCTTGGTGCTTGCGTTTAGAATATTGCCAACTTTTTCCAGAATCGAAGGGAACCAGTGGTAGAAAAAAGGGCCGAATTTGGATACTTTGTGAGGCTGAGCATTCCGTTGAAAAAGGTATGAGTATTATAAGTTGAAACATTTTTATATTGTTGTTTGTCATCCTTTGTTTAATACTTGTGGTCCCCATGTTGTTCCCCTTTGTTTAATGCTTGTTTTTGTCTGCACGAAGTGGAACTTTGTGGTCCATGTTTCCATTTAGGGTTTTGCTTTTAAAAAAATTAACAACTGGGTGGTGTGGTCCCTGCCATGGTTGACCCATTTAAAAACATTTAAAAACCCCATGTCTGCATGTGTGGTCAGATTGGTCATTACGCCAAGACATGTAAGGGACCTGCAGGTGGATCAAAGAAAAAAACTAAACCGATTAATGTTGAAGTTGGCCAGTCAAGGTCAGTTGAAGAGATCCTCATCAACATGAGTCAGGGCCCTCCACCAAAGACAAGCAGCCAGCATGCACCAAATGCAGCTGAACCAAGAGGCAGCAGCCCACCACCAAGCAATCCTGCTGAGGCAGTGACTAGTGAGACAGCAGCTGCAGCTAGCAGTGGCACCAGAGCCAGATTCATGAGCTTCATGACTACACCAGGATTCAGGCCACCTAGGCCAGCCCCACATAACTGAACATGAATTGTAATCACTGACATTAGGCCAGTTCGAATGTCTTAGTAGGCATTTTTTTGTTATTAGGCCATTAGCTTGGAATTGTAATTAGGCAAGTTTTTTGGTTTACTTTGGTTTTGGTCCTGTTTAAATTATTCAACAATGGCTTTTTTTTTTGTATGCCTCTGGTTATGGCCATATTAAGTATGAACACTTTTTTTTTTGGGAAGACATAGTGTTCTTACTTAATGGTTTATTATGTCAGTGTCAATTGTAAGTACACAGTCATGATATCAATGGAATATGCTTTATGGATTACTAAATCTCTTATGTCATTACTAGTTTGGAATTGTTGTCATTGATGTGAAACAATACTTTTTTTTGTTTCATTGCTTGTCTTGTTACAATATTTGTATGCTGTGTCATTTTGGGGTCATGTGTAAACATACCTGAATTTTGGGTTCCCTTTTATGCCTTATAAGTCCCCCACAATTTGGGTCGAGGACCATTTTAGTCCCTGTAAATTTTAACAGTTGGTCAAATAGGTCGCTAACAAATTCATCGAGACCCAAATTAGTCCCTCCAACACGTGACAGTAAGACACATGACAGTAAGACCAAAGGGGTACCAAAAGCTGTTACCACAGAAGCTCATTCCCCCCTTCTGTTTAATTCCCTCAATCCTTGTTGTGGCATTCCCTTAATCCACAGAAGCTCATACAGTCTTTTGACATTTTAATTGGCATTTCAAGATAACTTAATACTTAGCAAATTGTGCTTTATGAACGATCAAGTTCAAGGACATTAACCATTTTAACAACAATCAACATCTCATTACATCCCAACAGTGGTCTTTCCATTACAGAGAAGCATACATATTACATATTAAAAATGAGCATTTCACTTCACCCTACTACAAAGATATAAACATATTACAATGACAATGAGAATGGATCAGTTAAGCCCACATTTACACAATGGAGCAGCTCTCCTTCTTCCACTACTGGACCCAAACGAACTACCTAAGCTCCCCTTCCATAGGACATAATCATGGCATAAACACAAAGTTCAAACCTAAATCGAACAGTATACACCCACCTTCCCTAAACCGTCAATCATTTTACCTAAACCGTCAATCAATTTTCCCCAAATTCATGCGTTCAACCTTCGATTCGATGCCATGCTTTCTGGTTTTAGTTGAACCCTAAACCCTAAACGACGATGTTTCTTGGATGAAAGAGAACTTTGTGTCCAACGTGGCTGAGCTTACCCAAACGACGTCGCCCAAGCACTCAACGTGGGCAACCGTATGTCACTTAACGTGACACATCAGCACCGTCACTCACTCCGTCAATTTTCATTTGACAGAAGGACGAACGTGGGACCTGTTTGACATTGTTGGGGACTTTTTTTTGAGTTTATTTTTCTTAGGGACTAATTTGGCCACCGCATTTTTTGTCAGGGACCAATTTGGATCTTTACTCTTTCTTTTATTATTAGCTGCATAAGGTCACGATAAAACATAAATGTTGTGTGACAAATTATGGGTAAGTTGTATTTATAAATTTTTTATTTAGAAACTTATATATTACACGTAGTACATACTCAAGTAGTATATATTACTTATAGTATATAGTAATTTATAAAAAAAAAAATATAAATATAATCTTGTTTAAGAAATTATGGGATGTTTGGTAGAGGATATAATTTTTTTTACGGGAAAAAAAAGATTTCTGAAAATATAATGGGAAATTTTTTATCCCAAATAAGTTATGAAAAGGTGATTGGTAGGTCCAAATTTTTTTCGGAAACGTTGGGTTAATTATACTAATTCCCTGGGAAAATAATAATATTATGTATCAGATAATATTTTCGTTTGAGATTCTGTATTTAAAACTGAAATGATGGGGGAAAATTTTATCCCCAAATATTTTTAGTTTCTAAAACAATCTTCGTACCAAACAATCCCAATAGTATTGTTTTTCATTTGAAAATACCGGGAGAGCTATATATATTTGTCAGTTAAAGTTGCAAATTATTGCTTACAAAAAAAAAAGTTGCAAATTATCAATTTCAACGTGAATCCCCTATTAAGAAAATCTTTGGATTTTGAACAAGTTATACAGTTGTCATGAGCGAAAAGTCAATCAAATGAATCAATTTTGATTGCCTTTAAATTTTTTTTTTCCAATTAATTTGTCATTTTAAGATTTTATAAAGCTATTAAGGGTTAATAACATTCACTCTTTCCATGTTAACCATGTAGCTCTACGTTTTATGAGCTTAAAATGTAGGGCTTCTCGTTTCTGCTGTCGCTACTGATGAGAAAAGTTGCAGCAAACTATTAACACTAGGATACGGGGCCATATCCTAGCCTAAAAAAAATACATCAGGATACGGACGCGTATCCTGATGAAAATAAATGTTGCTACACATTTTTCCATCTGCAGCAACATGAGAACTATTAAAGCCTAAAATGTATCTTTGTACTTATATAATTTTGACAAGTATATTGAGTGGTTACAAGTAATATTGAAAAGCTAGGTTCATTAGGGTGGAGAAATTCAAAACCATAATCAAATTGGTTGATATAAAAATAAATAAAAATGGAGCAAGTATATTGAGATTAACTTTCCTTGGACCTTCCATAACAAAATCTTTCAAGAAACTGAAGAAAGCACTTGAAAAATGGTATTCTGATATATTATTGAATTGTGTAAATAATTTGTACAAAGAGGTCTCTATTTATATAGAATAAAAGACCTAATTCTTGACCTAATGGGCTTGGCCCAATACAACAAATAATAATAATTAAGTAAATAACTAATATTTACAACACTCCCCCTCAAGCTGAAGAATAAATACTTATCATTCCCAGCTTGCTAGTAAGTTCTTGAAATCTGTATGAAGGAAGTCCCTTTGTCAATAGATCAGCTAATTGACGCCCAGTGGAAATGTATGGAGTGGTAATCAACCCGCTATCAAGTTTCTCTTTGATGAAATGGCGGTCGACCTCAATATGTTTAGTCCGATCATGTTGAAGTAGATTATGAGCTATACAAATAACAGACTTATTATCACATAGCAGCTTCATAGGTGCCTCACATTTAATTTTGAGATCATTAAGTACAATTTTCAGCCACAGTAACTCACAAATTCCTTGAGCCATAGCTCGAAATTCAGCTTCTGCACTTGATCTGGCAACCACATCTTGTTTTTTACTTCTCCATGTCACCAAGTTACCGAAAAGAAACATGCAATAACCAGTGGTAGAACAATGATTAGTCACGGATCCAGCATAATCAGCATAAATGTAGACTTCTAAAGAGAGATTGCCATCACGTCGGAATAACAATCCTTTACCAGGAGTAGCTTTAAGATACTGAAGAATTCTCTCTACTTCCTGCATGTGTTTCTCTTTTGGATCGTGTATAAAATGACTGACAACACTAACAGCATAAGCTAGGTCTGGTCTAGTATGAGCCAGATATATCAATTTTCCAACTAGCCGTTGATATTGTTCTTTATCAACTGGAGGACTCTCCTCTTCATAGCCTATCTTGTGATTCTGCTCAATAAGAGTATTAGAAGGTTTACACTCGAGCTTTCCAGCTTCTTTGAGAAGATCAATAACATATTTCCTCTGGCTGATAAAAATTCCTTTGCTTGAATGAGCTACTTCTATCCCTAGGAAATATCTCAGTTTCCCAAGGTCTTTGACTTCAAACTCAGAGGCAAGTCGTGTTTGCAGAATCTGTCTCTCCACAAAATCATCACCTGTGATAATAATATCATCAACATAAACAAGGAGCACAGTAAGCTTCCCATTTTGGGAGTGCTTGAAGAAAAGAGTGTGATCTCCTTGAACTCTGTCTGTATCCTAAGGTCATCATAACCTTAGTAAACCTTCCAAACCAGGCACGAGGTGACTGCTTCAATCCATACAAGGCCGTTTTTAATCTACAAACTTTCTTTTCTCCCTTCACAGAATAAAAACCAGGCGGGATTTCCATGTAGACTTCTTCTTCTAACTCACCATTGAGGAAAGAATTTTTCACATCAAATTGATTTATATCCCAATTGTAATGGGTAGCAAGGAATACCAAGACTCTCATCGTATTCATCTTTGCAACTGGAGAAAAGGTTTCTTCATAATCAATGCCATAAGTTTGAGTGTAACCTTTGGCGACTAATCGAGCCTTGTATCTCTCAAGAGTGCCATTGGAATTATATTTCAGGGCATAAACCCATCTGCACCCTACTATTTTCTTACCGTTAGGTCTATCAATAACCTCCCATGTTTTATTTTTCTCCAACGCATTCATCTCCTCTTGCATGGCTTGAGCCCAATTCCCATCTTTCAAAGCTTCATGTAATGATTTTGGGATTGAAATAGAATCTATAACTGAAACAAAGCTTTTGTGCTGCACAGAAAGATTACCAGAGGAAACAAAATATGAGATAGGGTATTGAGTACAAGAGGGACAGGAGGAACAAGATTTCTTGGAACAAGATCTTTTTCCTTAGAGCAATGGGTAAATCATCAGAATCAGTAGTAATGGGTTAGCTATCAGAAGTATTAACATCATGATCAGAAATATGAGATTCAGGACTTACCAGTGGTTCAGACGATTGAGGTTGCTTGTGAGGTTGTTTCCTTCTTTGATATACCAACTCAGGTCATAATCTTCCGTATCTTTGGTGTACTTGATGTATCAGTCACAGGAAGATCAGACATAGACACAGAAGGAACAGGAATAAGAGGAGGAGACACTGACACAGGTGAAGGAATAGACACTGAAGATTCAAACTAAAAGAAGGAAGGTGATGAGTTTTCTGGTGAATTATTTTCCCCTTGAAGATGAGGACCTTGGAAAAAGGACTCAGATTCCTGAAATGTATCATCCATAGAAACAAAAAATTTCCGACTACCAGGGTGATAGCACTTGTAGCCCTTCTTATCAGGAGCATAACCAAGGAAGACACATTTAAGAGCCCTAGGATCCAACTTTCTGCGATGATGTTTATGAACATGAACAAAAGGAACACACCGAAACACTCGTGGAGGAAGACTCAGTTGGAATAGAAGGGAAAAAAGAAGTTATAAAGTGAATAGGACTTACATGGTCAAGGACCCGAGTGGGTAAACGGTTGATCAAGAATGATGCAGTAAGAATTGCATCTCCCCAATAGTATTTGGGTACATGTGTCTGAAACATTAATGCACGAGCCACTTCAAGAAGGTGACGATTCTTTCTTTCAGCAACCTCATTTTGTTGAGGGGTGTCAACACAAGTAAGTTCATGAATCATACCGTTATTTTGTATAAATTGGGAAAAACAGTGATTAACATATTCAGTACCATTATCAGTCCTTAGTCGCTTGATTTTTTTTTTTTACCAAATTGGGTCTCAACCATTTTATAAAATTGCAAAAATAGTTGTGGTACCTCAGATTTTTCACGCATTAAGTAAACCTAAGTTACACGAGTGCAATCATCAATAAAAGAAACAAACCATTTATTTCCAGAAGAATGAGGGACCTTAGAAGGACCCCAAACATCAGAATGGATAAGATCAAAAGGTTCAACACTTTTAGTAATACTAGAAGGAAAAGACACACGATAATGCTTAGCAAACTCACAAACATCACAATGAAAAGACTCAACAGACTTAGACAAAAACAATGACAGAAATAAAGACTTGAGTAAACTAAATGGAGGATGTCCCAAGCGCTTATGATGAAGCAAAATCAAAGAATCATCAGTTGATTGACCATGAGATAGCAAGATGTGATCCGTTACTTTATTGATGGGAGACTGTGACACCAGATAGTACAGCCCACCTTGCTCTTTAGCACTACCAATCGTCTTCCCCGTGGCGAGATCCTGAAAAACACAGTGAGTAGGGAAAAAGGTTACAGTACAATTCAAATCTTTTGTAATTTTATGAATAGAAAGAAGATTCGTGGAGAGTTTAGGAACATGAAGAGCATCTTTAAGATGTAAGGACTGCTGTAAGTTTATGTTACTAGAACCCGCAACTGATGTATGTGAGCCATCAGCTACGGCAATTGTATGAGTGCCAATGGTAGGATGATAAGAAGTAAAGGGGTCAGCATAACAAGCCATATGATCAGTAGCACCAAAATCAACAACCCAAGAATGTTTAAAATCAGTACATGGAGAAAGGAAAGAATAAGTTTTGGAGCTCATACCAGTCATAGCCAAAGCACTAGTATCAGATGGCTTACTTAGAGAATCACGGATGGTTCGGAGCTGTTCCAACTCATCTTGACGGAATGCAGGTTGGGTCTCATTAGGTGCAGGAGCTATTTCAGAGGAAGTAAAATGCGTTTGACCACGCATCCTTGCCATCTTTTCTAAGACCGTTTGCTTTCCATGGAGGCGAAAACATAGATCCTTGATATGACCTGTTCTTTTACAACAAGAACACCAGGGATCATCTTTGTTAGGTCTAGAAGATGCACCATCAGAAAATTTTGTAAAAGAACTCCTTTGAGAAGAACCATCCTTCTTTTGTTGAAATCATAGCAGACCCATCAGTGGGATCAGAATCAGAAGGAGTTGGAGTAGTAACTTTAGATGAGAGCACCTTTCGGACACTTTGGTATCCATCATGACAGCCCTGCGACTTTCTTCACCCCTGACAATGTGAAAAACCTCAGAAAGAGACGATAGTTTCTCCTTACCAAGAATTTGAACTCGAATAGGGTCATATTCTGAGTTGAGACCACAAAGAAAATCATAGATCCTATGGCGTTCAATGGAGGTGGTCAGAGTGGCTGCATCCTTGCTACATTCCATCTTCAAATTCTCGTACTGATCATGCTCAATCCATAACTTATTCATAATACCATAATATTCTGTTATAGAGAGAAAGCCTTGCTTGGTAGAAAAAATATGATTTCTCAGATCATTATAAGTGGCAACATCTTGCTTCATTGAATAGGTCTGCTTAAGAACGTTCCAGATCTCAAGAGCAATAGGTAAAAACATGCAATGTTGACTAACCTCAGGAGTCATAGAGTTCCATAGCCACATCATAATAAGTGAGTCTTCATCATCCCAATCAGCAAATGTTGGAGCTGTTTGGGCAGGAACAGGTCCTTCAATATGAGCAACTTTATGGCGTCCTTTGATAATGGTACGAACAACCTGGGACCATTGTAAATAACTCTTTCCATTCAGACGATAATTCTGATGAAGAGCAGGAAGATCATTGTGACCAAGAGGGGTCACCACAGATTGTGTAGAAGAATTTGTAGTTGTGTTTGCAAAGGTTGAATCAGTGTCGGAAGAGGCCATACTGCAAAAATTAGTCAAAGAATAGCACCAAGAAGCCAAAAAATACAGTAAAAATACCAAACAACGTCCGATCAGAGGGGAAAGCACAGATCCAGGTAGAGGAGACAAAACCAATTTTTTTGTGTGAACAGTACCGTGTAACACCCCGTGTTAACCCAGTTTGTTAACATGTCATCGTATTAAGCCATGCTTAATTAAAAATTGCGGAATATCTTTTTCTTTTCAATTATGACGTCATTATCATTACCAAGTTGAATTACTTAATTCATTTTCATAAAACATTGCCTGTATGTAAATTGCAAGACATCTAACTGAAATACCTCATAATACAATTATAAAGTGAGTATCTAAAGTCACGGATCTACAACACATAGTCCGAAAAATATCCTGATACATTATACAACTAACTTCTGAAAATATAAAGACAAATCAATGTGGCATGGACAATCCCCATGCTCACCAAATAAGGCAACAAAGCCCCAACAACAGTCTCAACTCAAATATCATAATAATGACAGAAAACATGAACAACAGCCAATATCCAGTCATGACAGCATACAACAGGTATATAATCAACTAAGCTCTTCCTGCCGCCAGAGGCATCAGCGCCCAAATTATCTGAACCTGAAATAAACGTCCCCAAACGTGGGGTGAGATCTCTAAACAAGAAATCTCAGTAAGACAAGGGGTCCTTAAGGATCTTCCACCCCAAGCTCACTTACATGTGCAATATACGTTCAAAAGCATTTATTCAATATAAGTTCCAAAATAGTGCAATGCAGCAGATAATCATGTCATGTGTGTTATAACAATTCTACTGATCAGAGAAGTGCAGGAATCCATCTAAACCCACACAGTACTAGCCATTGTTGTACTTGCCCACAGGACCACCCCTTGGCCTCCTGTGGCGTAACATCACATACATATTATAAGAGATTTCACTTAACAGCTCATTAGCATTTCATAAACAGTACATGAAAACACATCATGCATATAAACCATCCCCCCATGGGCAATGATGGAACCAAACAATGGCTAAACCGAGGACACGAAAGCTTACCTTGCAAGCTATCAGTCCAAAGCCAAGAGTCCACACAGCTCAAGGTCCAACACAGCAAAATCACAATCTGATTTAGAACAATAATCAATCAATAACATTGCTTATAAGCATAATATAAAGACTACGTCTATCCTTTACGTTTTACGTCTTAGGGCTTCCCATAAAGCCACAAGCCTTAAATCCTTTGATTCTGACTTAGTTATGTACTTACAGAAGTCCAACTTCATCAAACTAGGGTCCACAAACCCATAATCAAATCTGTATGAACAGTACCTTACTGTTCATCGAAAACCCAGAATATCCGGATCAAAGACCCCATATCCGGATATCAATATCCGGATATTTCCAACCAAATATCCGGATATTTCACGAAAGAACTCAGATTCTGCATTTCGCGAAATACCAAACCAAAGTTTCATCTTTTAACCATTTAAAACGTTAAAGCATGCATCTTAACTCTGTTCTATGTTCATACTGTTAGCATATGGGTGTCCTAGATACAATCTTTTGATTAAATAAAGGACACTAGATGTAGAACTTTGTTTGTCGCAAATAAATGAAAGCACTATTTATTCAGTTTCATATTGTGTCTCGATATTACTGTTAATATTATATGAACAAACTGGATAAACCCCTTGGAATAGAACAGGTATCTCTTGAGTATCTGTGATGAGATCACGATCATGAGGATTCAAGGATATTGCATGTCTATTCCTAATTATATGTTCCTAGTCTAGAGACACTGAGTTTGGGGATCAGTGATCTCGAGTAAGACTAGTACGACTTATCTACTTGTATATGGATACAAGGTAAAGACCTCATGAGCTGCGGATATGGAGATATCTTAGCTAAAGTCGTGGGTGGACCTATAAGAGTATAGCTCGCACTGAACAGACCAAAAGAGAGACTCTATGAGGAAATCTCACAGATAGTGTCATTAGAGTAATCTCTTTATGTTTGAGTATGTCTTTCCTTAGACCATAAGTTATTACCTAGACTGTGTTCTTGAAGGCATGTTTTGATTGTATGCCTCGTCTGCCTGAAACATGGAGACTCATAGGTATACTGTTGGGCGTGTCCTTAAAGGGCACAGGGCTAGGGTAATAAGTTGAAAGAGTTCGTTAAATCTCTGTGAGAGATTAGGTTATCTGTAAACCGGAGAAATCGGGATGACATTTACAGGGACTCGGGAATTTATGCATAGTAAAAGAGATCATGAGATGATCTGCCTTTAGAGTCAGTAAATTGAAGATTCCCTATTTCGAATAAAGCTTACCCTAAACCGCAGGGGTTGATACATTTCCTTACCCTAGGTTAATGGGAAGATAACCGAGATGAAGGGAAATACATACGGTAACCAAATATGTGCAATAGGATGATCAAGTCATTAATTTGACTAGTTCTGGGGCAACAAAGCATTGCTAGTGCTCTGTGTTGTCATTAATTGGGTTGTGGGCTTGTTGGCACCAAGCCCAGTTATGTCAGAAGCTAAGTTGGACCTAATGGGTCACACACTAACACCTTGTAATCATGATGGACTAGCTTTAAAGGTATTGGACCTAATAATGGTTGTTAGCCCAAGAAGCTGTTTGGAAGCCCACCTAAATGGGTGGGTGGTGCATGGAGCTTAGTAATGGGCTTGGATAGTTCAAGCCATTACTAATTAATTTAATTAGTTAAATTAATAATCAAATATTTGAATTTCGAATTTTGAATTTGAAATTTGAATTTTGAAATTTGAATTTGGAATTTGAATTTTCAAATTCGAATTTTGAATTTGAAAGTTGAAATTTGAATTTTGAAATTTGAATTTGGAATTTGAATTTTGAAATTCGAATTTTGAATTTGAAATTTGAAATTTTGAATTTTGAATTTGAATGTTTGAACATCTGAATTCAAGTGTTTGAATTCAAATTTGAATTGGCTTTGAAAAGTTGTTTCATAACAAAAGGATAAGACATGATCTTATTGGAACATATTCCTTGGATCAAGAAGCATCTTTGGAGCACATCCTTGGGCTGTTTGGTGCGCAAATTTGAGTGATAAGGATGTCATCTTATCACTTAAAACAAAGCTCTATTCAGATTTGGTGGTTGAGGGAATCAGTGGGTGAGTTGATACAAATTTTGAATGCAACTACTCAATATATTTGGACCCCTTCTAGGGCTGAATTATGCGCATGAAAAGTATACTATATGATAGTTTATGAATTTAAGTTTAAATTATTTTGAACTTAATTTCATGAGGATAAGATTGGAGGTTGTTGGCAAAATTGATTTTGCAACAACTCCACCTTATCCTCCCCTGTTCCATGCGCAAGTTTCAAATAAGTTTGAAAGTTCGTTATTCATTTTGAATGAATTAATTCTCTCCTCCTCTCATCAAGGTGTGCGCATATATACTAGTTCCTCACCTTAGGGTTTTGTTAAGAAAACCTAGCCAACTCTCCTTCATCTGATGCACCATTCTGTAGGGTAGTTCACTACACCTTTCCAAACAGAATACCTAGCCTTCACCTTCACCACTTGTGCGCATAGCAAGCCTCACTGTGGTGTTCATCCGGTGGCTTTCAAGAAGGGGTTCTTGCATCATTGACGAACGGTGGTGTGGATCACCATTAAAGGGTTTGAACCCTTCAAGCCTGACATCTGATCTCCCTGACTGATCAGGCCAAAAACAAGGTAACGTCATGCTGTCTTAAAGCATGAACCTATGTGTGCATGTATGTTCCGCAGTAAAAATTTTGTTTTTACACCTTACATGCATCGGCCTTCAAAGGCCAGTTTACTTTCACATACATCAGTTGGTTAATTGCTTAGCTTATTAAACATGCCAAGGAACCATCTTTAAAGCATTAAAACACATGATCATGGTTGGTGACACTTACCAAAAGCTCAAAACAGAGAAAAGGTTGCTCTTGGAGCTCACCACACTGCCTTTAAGGTTCAGACTTGAAGGTAAATGAAAATGGTCCACCAAGGCTTGGTTCATGCACCCAAAGATCACTCCTTGGACCTCATAGTGCCATGACAATGACTCAACCAAACCAACTCCCAAACTCAGCCCAAAACAGCCACCAAATCTCCCTCACACAGCCCCTCAACACATAAACAAGACTACAACCTCTTAACAATGCACTCATCCAAGTGTTTGCTCATCAAAGGAGAGGAAGAAATGGAAGAAAAGGTCACAAAACCCTCAAGAATGGTGAAGATGTAATGAAACAGTGCACAAGGCTGGTCAGCCACCCTCAAGGTCACGTAGGAATAACTGAATACCTAGGGTTTAGTGCCAACTAATGAATATATAGTGGTTTAAGTCATAATCGCACAGTATTAAGCATTTTAATCCCAAACTTCAGAATCTTAACATACTTATTTTTCTAAGATTTGTCATGTTTTTATTTTATTTTTCGGAGCACTTTTCCGGTACAGGCTTTTCCATAGCCAGTATCAGTTCTAGCACCAGTTCTCATTATTTTGACTTGAAACTCGTTTTACTAGTCCTATATAATATTCTAGTAATTATCATGTACTTATTTTAATTTTCCGGGATACTTCACCTGTACGCATTTATACCGGGTAGCAGAACCGGTATCTGCGCTTTTCGTCCGGAAAGCGACTTTCAGCATTATTACTCACTTACTATAATTATTAGAGCCTCATAATAATTATTAGGGTCAATTATGGAATTATTTCCTAATTATCACATTTAATTAATTAATCTCCTTAATTAGCAGTGCGGGTTCTTACATACCGCGTGAACAGTACCCGGTGAACAGTACCACGTGAACAGTGCGCGATGAACAGTACCGCGTGAACAGTGCACGATGAATAGTAAAGCATTTTTTTTAGCTGTTCCGGTCGTCTGATGAAAAAGAAACCTCCGTAGAATGATAGATCTAAGAAGGGTCCTCATGGTCCAAAAGGTCCCCGAATTTTTTTTCCAGTGACGGCTTTGTGGTAGCGAGAGGCAAATAGGGTTTGGTTTTTAAAGACGGTGATTTGCAGAAGCAGAACCCTCAGAATCGAGACCTCTGATATCAACTTGAAAAAGGGTATTCTAATATATTATTGGATTGTGTAAATAATTTGTACAAAGAGATCTCTATTTATAGAGAATAAAAGACCTAATTATTGACCTAATACTTGATCTAATGGGCTTGGTCCAATACAACTGTAACGACCCGAAATTTAAATTAAAAACAATGAAGTCGCCACCAATTTTATTTATTTTGGAAAAATTGGAAAACCTTTTATTGCATACTGGTCTTTAAAATTTTAGATCAAAAGTTCGGGAGTCTAATTATGGACAGGGAAGGGTGGAAACTTAACCCCACTGCACCCCTGACACATCCGTTTTAAAAACGGTTACCTTAAATTAATCGTGCGAATTGTTAATAGCTTTTAAAAACGTTTGTTTTATCCCTTAAAAAATAAATATGATTAATTAAGAAGAATGAAGACTAAAATATTAAAATTTTATTTTGGCTTGACGGAAAGAGTTCTGCTCCGACGTATCCTCCGGTGCAGTGAGGAATTCAAAGCTACGTCGTTCTTAAAAAAAATATTTGTGTATTGATTGAATTTAATTTAAAAAAATAATAATTTTGAAGAAAATCATTGGAAAATTTAGGCTTTGATGATTTGTATTGATTTCAATAATTTTTATTTTTATTAATATAAATTTTTCAATAAATTTTGAATCAGCAAG
This sequence comes from Gastrolobium villosum, assembly GCA_032173675.1. Classification (NCBI taxonomy): domain Eukaryota; kingdom Viridiplantae; phylum Streptophyta; class Magnoliopsida; order Fabales; family Fabaceae; genus Gastrolobium; species Gastrolobium villosum. The sequence goes on from JAVKPL010005704.1 coordinate 158,703, forward strand.
CCGTCACGACTAAAATGATTCAAAAGAATATGAGATTAACAAGCTGTCTCAACTTAGTTAATCCTTTTAAAAATATATTTGACGTTAATATTTTTATTATAAATTTTACAATAAAATTTGAATCACCAAGCCGTAACAGCTAAAATGATTCAGAAGATTATAGGATTAACAAGCTGTCTCAACTCAGCTAATCCTTTTAAAAATATATTTGACATTAATATTTTTATTATAAATTTTACAATAAAATTTGAATCACCAAACCGTCACGGCTAAAATGGTTCAAAATAAGATACGTGGGATTAATAAACCGTCACGGTTAAATTATCCCTTTACATACTAAGATGGTTTCATTATTGTGGCTTGTATTATTATAAGGCTCATGATAAATTCTATTAAATCTTGAACCTTCAAATATAATCCTTCTATTAAAATAAATTAATCTTTCTTTACCTCTCAAACTTTATACCAAATAACAACAGCAGTGGCGGAAATTAGTTGACATTGATTTGAACAATTAAATAGTATTGGTCTACGTAATGAGAAAGAACAAAAAAATAAAAATCTCGGTGACTATTAACATGGGCGTTAACATTTTTTTATTATGGCCATTAACATTTATATGGGCGTTAACATTTATTAAGAATTTACCCCTTTTTATGAATTAAAGTTAACATTTTTATAAAAGCCTTGTTAAAACGAGACTGCTTTTCATCATTTATTAAGAAAAAAAATCTTGATAAGAAATATATATATATATATATATATATATATATATATTAATATATATATATATATATATATTAATCATAGTGATCATCCTGGTAAGAAAGAGAAAATGAGTTCTCTTATTATCTTTGTGTTCAAATAATATAACTTCAGATTTTTATTTATATTTATTTATTAAAAAAGGAAACCGTGTCTAGGCTGATGATAAAAGCAAACGCTAAAACTTACAGATTGTGACAAAACGTAAGATGATGATAAAAATATAATATAATAGAGAAAAAGGAATAAAATAAAAACAACATCACTAAGCCATGTGAACTCAGTTAGTAACACGATACCTCTTCCTGACATGACAAGTAATGAACAGTTGGTAGGTGATAAAAAAAACATAAGATAATAAATGGTAAAAAAAAAAACAAAAAAAATCATAAAGGTACCTCCTTCCTAAGCTTGCAGTAGCGTAGCTTCCCAGCGTCAAACCAAATGAGTTCTTCACTTTTTTTGGATACTATCACGCAGTAACCGGTAAATGGTGACCGATTGAGCTTGCAATGGTGTAGTTTTCCAGCAACACAGATTGGTGGCACGAGGGAGACGATAACTTTGGTGCAGTAAACATCTTTTAGTGGTGTCGATTTTTTGTGTCTCCCCCACGCCTTTTCTCTTTGGTGTTTTTCCTGTGATGTCTTCTCTAAAATTCTTTTTGTTTTCTAACTCATGGAACCCCCTTCTCCCTTCTCGTGGTGTTTTTCTTTCAATACTTTTCACTACAATGGACTACAAACTCTTACTCAGATTTCATCTTTTTTTTCTCAAAAACCCCTTCCCCCAAACCTTAAAACTCAGTAGCTCTTATAGAGACAAAAACCCACTCCTTTCTGTCTCCCCTACCCTGCAGTAAGGCTCCTTTAGATAAAAAAAATGATGCCCCTCCCTTGTCTTCGGTCCTCCCTTTATCGAGAATCTTTTTTCAATCTCTTCTAAAAGAAAACCCTGCCATTCTCTGCCTTAGTGTCCCCAAAGTGTCTCATAACCCTTTTTATGTTACGTCCTTTTCTCTTTTGATTTGTCCTGCATTCTTGATCCTTTCATTTTCCTTTTCCATGCTTTAGAAACATTTTCTATACCATCAATTTTCCCTCCTCTTTTTTATTGCTTCTTTTGGTTTAATCATTAAATAATTTTGTCTTTATTCTGATTGTCTGATCCATGAACCCACAAGAGCAATTTTTGACCCAAGACATGCTCCATTCTTTTTTTTCTTTTTTCTCTGTGATGCTCTCTGCCCAAATTCATGGTTTCTTCTTTTTTAAGATAGAAACAAAACAAGTTGACTAAAAGCAAAAAAACAAAACACATTAAACAATTATTTTTTTTGTTTTTCCTTCTTTTTATATCGTTTTGTTTTCTTTGTTTTTTTTTTAATCTTCTTCTAACACATTTCTTAACTTTATTATTATTATTATTATTATTATTATACTACAACTAATATTACTTAGAAAAGAATATAATTGGATAGTCATAGTTTAAATTTTTTTATTATCATTTTTTTGTTGTTGTCATTTTTAAATATTTAGGACAAAATTGGATGTTCACAACAACAAATAATAATAACTAAGTAAATAACTAATATTTACAACAAAAGCTTATATATCATCATATAAGTGGTACATTTGAATACTCTTTCACCTTTTATTTTCATTCCCCTCATTCCTTTCCCACCTCTCAGGCCTCACTATTTATCCTAACAAAACACATTTTACATTATACTTCTAATCAAATTTTCTTGACTTATTAATTACTACTACCAGAGAAAGAGAGACAAAAGTGCTGAATAAAAAAAAAAAGATAATTGTCAGCATCAATGTGATTCTGCAGACTGAAAATGAGACCAGTATTCCTTGACAAGCTGCCTGAACAGTGATCCTTCTCTCTTCATCAAGTTCATTGGTTCATCATACTCGGCCAATTTTCCTGTACATACAATCATAAATCTCATTTTCTTTGAAGAAAACAATTAAATGATCAAACATTTTATTTACTTTTCTTTCTTCTAATAAAAGTTCAAGTGTGAAAATCAAGTACCCCATATTTTACATTTGATCAATGCACCATAGAAATCCAAATGTTAGATCAACTACCTCATTGTTAATTACCCTCAACAACAAACCTATGTTTGGTATGTGCCAAATCAAGTGGTATAGTTAAAATTTTAGTGAGGAACAGATAAAACTACATTATTTGCATTACCTTGTCCACATATTAGCAAAAGATTGTTTAAGGGTTTAGTGTGTGTCATTTAAAAGGACATAAGTTGTGTCCTTTTAATGACTTATACAAAGTATGACGGGTCATACTTTGTGTAAATCACCTAAAAGTACACAAGCTTGTGCCCTTTAAAATGATACTTCTTTTTCCCATTGTTTAATCTCAACATAAGAAAATGCAATGGAGTTATAGACTAGTCTGAAAAAGTATTTTGTTAATTGAGATAAAAGAGACAGTCAATATAAACGTACCATCACTGATTGAAAGAACCATAGTGCAATCCATAACGGTTGGAATCCTGTGTGCTACTGTGATCACTGTACAATCTGCAAACTCAGTCCTAATAGTTTTCTGGAGAATCAAATCGGTTGCATTATCAATTGATGCAGTTGCTTCATCCAGCACCAATATCCTACTTCTCCTCAAAAGAGCACGCCCCAAACAGAATAACTGCCTTTGTCCCATGCTCCAGTTTGATCCATCTTCAACAACTGTGTAAAAATTTGTTACTAGTCATTACTACTAACTGTAAAAGAGATACTTAAAAGAACCATCTCATCCCAAAAGTTTAAGCTCGTAAGTGATGAACTTTTAATGATTTTTATATTATATCTCTCTAACACACCTCCTCACACAAGAGTCCTTTAGGCTTAAAGTATGGATATTGTACTGGTTCAATTTTTTTATTCTATTTTGTGCTTACTTATTTTTACTACCATGATAAGTGATGACTCATTAATGATTTGCTACATAGTTGCAAAAATGAAACTCTGATGTGTACCTGAGGAGTTTAAGCCCTCTTCTTTCTCTTGGACAGCTTCTCGCAACTGACACTTCCCAAGAACCTTCATATCAAGCAAGAGTTAGTCCACATTTTCTATGCAAAGCAAAGATATACAGAATGTAGCATGTATTACCTCCCATATCTCTAGATCAGAATGTTGAGATAAAGGGTCCAAATTATATCTAACTGTCCCATTAAAAAGGGTAGGATCCTGAGGTATAACACCAAAACGTGACCTCAAATCATGAAGTCCAATAGATGAGATGTCTATGCCATCAACTACAATTTTTCCTCCCGCTGGCTCCACAAGACGAAATAAAGCTCCTATAAGAGTGGACTTCCCACTACCTGTCCTACCAACAATACCAATCTTGTGTCCTGCTTTAAATGTGCATGTGATTCCATGGAGTACAAGTGGTCCATTAGGCCTGTATCGTATCTGTTTTGGTATGATCAAGCAAATTATGCAGTTCACTTCATCAACAAAATTAATATCAACATCACCTTTATCCCAAACTAGTTGGGATCTAGTTTGAGATCCGCAGTAAATAAACCCAAATAAAAAGTAAGAAAAGATTTTTATGAACATTATGCTTTTTAAGTACCAATTACCTGCAAGTCATTTATTTCTATTTTTCCTGCAAGTGGCCAATTCTTAGGAGGACGATTTCCTTCTATCATTTCTGGGGCCTCACTTGGTATATGCATATACTGATTTAGCCTCTCCACAGATATTATATAATTTGCTAGAGTGCATTGAAATTGAATGGAAAATACCAAGGAAGCGTTTAGTGAAAGGCCATAAGAAAGGGCCATGCCAATAAATCCTGGAATAATGGATATTGAAAATAAGAAACTTGCATATGAGAAATAATGCTATTTTTTGAGGAAAAAAGCATATGATTGGCAAGATTATTAGAAGACTCTAACAATGACATATATATGGTGACAATAATTGAAGTCTCACCAGAGGCTAAAGTCCCAGGTGGAAGCATAACCATGCAAAGAGCTGCGGAGGCAAGAACAACTGCACAAACTGTTTCTAACCTTTGGATCAACCACTCATTTGAGGCAAAACTATGGAAGAAAGGACTAGCATTGGTATCAATTAGATCAAGATTCTTCTTAAAAAAACGATCTTCCTCCTCAAAAGCCCTTATTGTCACAGCCCCAGCAACAGTTTCAGCTAAATGATTAGCCAAAAAGGATTTTGTTGTGCCATTCATCCGCATCACTTCTTTTGCAGAGGCAAAGTAGTATCTCTATTTAAAAGATAAAAAAATACCATGTTTACTTTCCAAGCAAGAACATTTTATATTCTATAAATAAATTATTAAGAAGTTACAAAAAAATAAAAGCTGAAGCACCCTTTCAAAGAAGAATGAGCATTATGTAGTTAAATTTGATGGTTTTCTCAATGTTAATTAAAAAAGAAGACAACATTTTACTATTGCAATATAATTCAAAGAAGAATCTGTTCATTACCTGCAAGCGAATTGCAATGTAAATCATTGGTATAGAGACAACCAACACTTGCCAAGTGACAACTGCTAAAACTGTAAGATTGGAATAACAATTTATAGTACCTCCCACAGTAAAAGTGAGGGTAAATGGGACATCAAGATCCACAATGCTCAGATCTGATGAGACCTAAACAAGGGAAAATGAGAATCAGAAAACTATTACTTCCATTACATTTTCATTGCAAGGAAAAAAATAAACATAAAATTGTTTAAAATGCTTACCCTACTAAGTATCCTTCCCAAAGGTGTAGAGTCATAAAAAGACATGGGTGCACGAAAAAGGGAGTTCATTAACTTCAAAAATAAATTTTTTGATGATTGAAGACCTAAAGCAACCACAAGTAGACCTCTGATCAACAAGAAAACTGTTGAAATAGCTCCAATCATGAAGTAAACTAGAATCAATCTCAAAGTGCTGACATGGGGATTGTCAACATTAGCAGCCATCCATGAGTTTTGCAATATCTGGCAAATGACAAAAGAAAGGTGACAAAGGGAAGCAACAATGAAGTATATATAGCCTTTCATCTGATTCAGATACTGTAAGTAAGGCTTCAACCCTTTGTTTCCTATCTCTCTCTCTTCTTGCTTAATTAATTGATTTCCATCTTCTGCTTTAAAATTTTTCTCCAAGAAAGTTTGTGTAATCTCTTTAACAGAATTTGAATGTCTCCGTGCAGAAGTAACATTCACAAGCTGGTCAGAACTACCAGTTTCCTTGTGAGCATTGACAAGGTCCTGGAATTCTTTGCTTGAGTTCAATAGATGGTGATAAGGAGCAGCTTGTAGGATTTCCCCATCTGACATCAACTGTTAAAATAAAATAAAGAATTAGCAAGTCAAAGTTGGAATTAATGACACAAAAAATAATTGAACAACAATAGTTTACTGCTCACTCAACCACATTAACTTAAATGCTGCACAACACAAATGAATAAAACAGAATCAAGAGGTCAAATATCAACTTTTATGGTCAAAACTGTTGGGTTATACTCTGTTACTCAAAAGCCTTTTGCTTTAGTACATGAAAAGAGGCCAAAGAGAACTAGGTTATGTTTGATCTTTTTTCTTTTTCTTTTTTTAGAAATTTTCTATCGGTTCATCAATTACTCGATTAATCCAATTTGAGTCGGGTCAAACCTATGAAGCACCGACACTTCAAAAGCCCCTGACGTGTTGTGTCCGACACTTTCTAACACTCCTCGACACTTCGATACTCCCCGACACTCCAACACGCATTGCATAGACTCAAAATATGGTTCAAAGATTATGTTGCATTACATTTTTAGTTCCGCCTATTAGATTTATTGGATTATAAATACCATTTTATTGAGTTTAATATAAATATTTGGGATTTCTTATATTTCTTTGCAGAATTTACACGTATTATAAGTTTAGCTTTACTTTTTTGTTAGATCATTGAATATTAAATATAATATACACTACATAAATTAAAAATATTATTTAATATCAAGACGTATCCTAACATTTCGAAATCTAATTTTTAGAATTAACGTGTCAGAGTGTCATGTCATGTTTCGTGTCCCATTTCGATGTCAATGCAACATAGGGTAAAATAACATGGCGGCAAAGGAAAATTTTTCCATATCAAGCTTTAATACAACCACATTCCTAAGGACTCGAATTCAAGACTAACTGAATAAATTTGAACAACCCCTTACCGGTTAATCCTGGTGATGTTTGATATTTGTATATACTCACTTTAGTCATGCTTTCTAAAGTAAGAGATAGTACACACTCCATAAGATTCATTCATAGTTGTTGAAAGCGAGAAGATTCAATGTCTGGAAATGATATTTCGCATGTTTATGCCATAAAAGTATGGGTTATATAACTACATGTTACAATTTCCTGCTTATATAATCAAGAGGAGAAAGAAAGTGAGATGAGGAAAGAGAAAAAAAACTTGTGAACCCCACTTCTTCATGTTAGTATATAGGTGTCCTAGAGGCAATCTGTTTTATCAGATGAACACCTTTTTCTATTTAGTATTTCATGATTAATAAATTTGAGCAAACTTTATCTTTATCATATTTATGTCTCACCAATATTTTATTGCTAATATGCTTTTAAAGATAAAGACCCTAGGAATAGAACAGGTGTTCACTCGGGGATCTATGATAAGGATCATGATCATGAGGACTCGAGGACACTGAATGTCTATTACCTAAAATCTGTTCTTGGTCTTGAATCACCAAGAAAGGGTATTGGTGATCTCAATAAGACTAGTACGACATCATCTACTTGTATGGAGATACAAGGTAGGGAGCTCATGGAATGCAGGCATGGTGATGCCTTAGCTGATTTCATAGGTGGATTTGTTGGAGAACAGATAGCACTGAACTGACCCCCTATAGACTCCACAAGGAGTCATTATGGAGAGTATCATTGGATTTGTAAAGTCTCTGAACGTTTGGTAGTGCGGATCGTCCTAGACTTAAGGATGTCATCGAATACTATGTCTTAGAGTTATACTTTAACTGTACAACTCTATTCACTTGAAAATTGGGAGAACAGTGTCCTCTTGGGTATAACTCGAATACATGAGTATAGATGGACATGCCGAAAGGACTCACAATCCCCTATAAGGGATTAGTCGTTCACAAAGACGGTAGGGCTGAGATGACTTCTAGTTGACTCGGGAATGTATGCATAGTAAGATGTAACGCCCGGCCGCTTCAAGAATCAATAACTATCCCCACATACTAACACGAGACTTTTCAGTGTGCTTTTTCCTCACTCGCACACTTCCTGTGAAAACTTGCCAGGAGGTCACCCTTCTCAGAATTGCTCCAAGTCAAGCACGCTTAACTGAGGATTTCTTCCGTTCCGGGCTACCGAAAAGCAGATGCATCTTATTAGTATAGGTAGTACCAATTAATTCTTATAAGCTATCCCAAACTGTGCAGTCCATACCTGCACAGTCTTTGGAATCATTCTCTTTCGGGTGTCGATTCGATTCATTCGTGCATCTAACCCCCCGCTGGAAGCCTGTCAGGAGCCGCTCCTTGTCTATGCCCTTTCGCACCGGCGATCACTCCCTGCCCTCGTCAGCGCTCGGGATGTTACAAGCCCACCAGCTTTCGCCTGGTTCATCCTCGAACCACACCGTACTGGAAGAGAGGCCCTGCTCTGATACTACTTGTAAACGCCCGGCCGCTTCAAGAATCAATGACTATCCCCACATACTAACACGAGACTTTTCAGTGTACTTTTTCCTCACTCACACACTTCATGGGAAAACTTCCCAGGTCACCATCCCATAATTGCTCCAAGTCAAGCACGCTTAACTGAGGAGTTCTTCCGTTATATGCATCTTGTTAGTATAGGTAGTACCAATTAATTCTTATAAGCTATCACAAACTGTGCAGTCTCACACCTGCACAGTCTTTGGAATCCCTCTCTTTCGGGTGTCGATTCGATTCATTCGTGCATGTAACCCCCCGCTGGAAGCCTGTCAGGAGCCGCTCCTTATCCATGCCCTTTCGCACCGACGCTCACTCCCCGCCCTCGTCAGCGCTCGGGATGTTACATAAGAGATCATGAAGAGTCATGATCTGTCTTAGAGTCAATAGAAGAAGATTCCTAGTTCCTGTGAAATATTAAATTTAGTCAATAAATAGAGATGATACTCTATCCTTGCTCTCGACTAAATGTGACCGACGATGTGAGGGATAATGCTGGCACGGTATCCAAATCAGATAGGTAGATCACTTGATCAACTCAATTAGTTCTGGGGCTACAGAGCATTGCTACTGTATCATGTAGTCATTAAATGGATTGGGCCTTTTTAAAGGAGTTTAACTGGTTCAAGTTTATTTATGTCAGTAACTAATTGGGCCTAATGGGTCACACACAAAGGTTATTCCTTATTGCAAGTTATAGCAAGTTTGGACCAATAATAAGTTATTGTGATTTGTCAAGACTATGAGTCAAGTTGGATTGGAGTAGGGACTCCAAGCCCACTTGAACCATGCGCCCTTTTAGGGCATTAGTGGTGAAAGAGTTTTCTCCACTAATGGGCCTAAATATGATGGTAGGTCAAAGAGGCCTCGGGGCATGAATCCTAGTAAGTCAAAGAGTTGACTTGACCAAAATAAGGTCTGGGCAAATTTGAAATTTGAATTTTCAAATTTGCATTTTTGAAATCTGAAATTTAAAATTGGAATTTAAAATTTGAAATTTGAAATTTGAAATTGTATTTTGAATTCGAATTACGAACCGGGATAAGATTGAGTTTATATTTGAGTTTAAATTTCAAATTGGAATTTGAATTGGAATTTTAAATTCTAAGAGGTTAGGTTATTGAGGATAATTTAAAATTATTTAAAAGAATTATCCAATAGAGATTGGATGAAGATTCTTTCAACTGCTTTTTCATTTGAATTTAGAATTCAAATGAATACTATTGCAACAAAGTTTCTGAGGGAAAAAGAGGAAAATGGCGCCTATGTGGAGGGAGAGATCTTGACTGGATTCTGCATCAGATTTCATGGAACAAATGGATATGATCCATACTTGAATTTTGAATTCAAGTCACGAAGCTCCCAACAGTCTGGTCAGTTGTTAAGTGAGAGGATCAAGCAAAGAGAGATCCTCTCACCAACCAAAATGTGCGCCTAACTAAATGAGGGGGAGTGATGCAGTTGATCAGAAAATCAGAAAAAACTGATGCTCCCTCTCTCCTCTTAGGGTTCTAGGAAAAGTTCCTACCTTTCTTCTTGTCTCACCTTTTTTGCATCATCACCTAGCCTCAAGACACCATTACAGTCTTGAGAAAAATAATCCAAACGCTTGGTAGCCTCTTCCTTGCATGCGCCTAGCCAGCCACCGAGGATAAGAAGAGATCAAGGAGAAAGAGTTCTCGCTAGCAAGAAGGAGATAACTGTGTGGATCACCGTTGGAGGGCGTCATTTTTTTGTGCCTATAAGTGAAAAGGTAATTCTGAAACCCATATTGTTTCAACGTAAAGCATTCATACATGGGGTGTATAGATGGTCTATGCTTCCGCTGAGAAATTTTGTTTTTCCGCCCATGTATGCGCTCCATAGTACGACTATGGTGTAGTTTTCGAACCTTCACTTCATTGTATCAGCAGACTGTTTCGTCTTGTAACATGATAGTAATATAACTTTGAGACATATTTGGTGCACTGTATAAGATAAGGCCTGATAATATAAGGTTTGTTAGTATAAGACTTGATTAAATTTTTATAATATCCAGCATTTGATATGGTATTGTATAAGATAATATCATCTAGTGTTTTGTAATGCACTGTTTAATATTAGATAGAATAATAAATATTTTTGATAAAAGTATCCTTTTATCAATATGAGTTGATAAAGAATTTATATAATGTTTCCAAATATGTCATATGATATTAAATTTGTAAAAATGTATTAATTAGCGTGCCTACAAAATATGTTAGTTTTTATAAAAATAAAATTATCCGATATTTTAAGAATTAATATGTTCAAAAAATAATTTCTATTTTAGTATGTTAATATTAAAATAATATATTAATTCTTGAGAATTGTATTGGTTAGCAATGTCAATACATTAATCCTATATCAGGCCTAATCATATCTCATTAGACTTGATTAAGTTATACATCATTTTGATGTATTAAGAGACTCTGCTTTATAAGCTTATACTATACGATTGTCACACTGAATAATTAAAAATATCATAACATATAATATAAACTTGTACTATCAAACCTCATCAAACAAATCCTAGTATTAATGAAGGGAATAACATCTGTCATTTTAAAAGATATAAGCTTATACCATTTTAGATCCTAACCGCTGATTTTCGTCCATCAATGGTTATAATTTATTGGATCAAAATTATTAATTAATTAAAAATAAATTTGACCCATTAAGTTTGACCCAATAACCGTTAATGGACGGAAATCAACGGTTAGGATCTAAAATGATATAAAATTATATCCTTTAAAATGATAAATATTTTTCCGATTAATGAATGTACTTAAAAAAAAATACCTTTAATATTAATGAACTATAACTAGTTAGCATCTCAAATCACATTTGTCCTGCAAGACTTCCAGGGATCTAATTATTCCTTCAAAAAATAAGGATTATATATTTCTCGGAAAAAAGTGCACTAACATTTATTTTTATCAGGATATGTATCCGGATCTAACACGGTATCCTAATATTGATAATTTGCTAAAAGTTTTCTAACCAGGAGGGAAAGGAAAAACAACGAACCCAAAAACAAACCCTTCATTTCTGAATTTGAGAACCATTGTAATTATAAAGGTGGGGAAATTAATGTTTCTTCTCCATGAGTTTCCTTTCATCTTCCAAAAGCTTTTTTGAACACTAACCAGAATGAAAAGAAAGACGAATAATGACATTGTTGCCTTCTCCACTCCAATAAGGAATTAGGGTTTCCTTGGAGTGGCATCAGAAAATTTAAAGACGAAAAAAAGAAGGGGATGCAGCAACAACAGAGGCAGCTACAGTGAGAGAAGATTGAGGAAGTAGCAAACTTGTGAAGGGTTCCTAAGGTTTGTGAATTTTTTCCCCAAAAAGCTGTAAGAGAGAGAGAGAGAGAGAGAGAGAGAGAGAGAGAGAGAGAGAGAGATTGTTGATTTATTTGAGCTATGGAATCGAATATGAACAGAATGATTAGTTTGAATGAAAGAAACTATCATTTATGGATAGGCAAAATGGAAGATCTTCTTTATCTAAAGGGGGTTGGCATGAGCCAGTGTTTGTTAAAGAGAAACCAATTGCAACTAGTGATGAAAAGTGGACTCTAGATCACAAAGTTACATGTGGATTCATTCGACAATTTGTAGATAATAATGTGTTCAATCACATTAGTGAAGAATGCAACAACAAGATGTTTCTGATAAATCAAATCATGCGTTTGAAATATAGGGATGGCAAATCAATTTCTGATCACTTGAATGAGTTTCAATGAGTGTTAGATCAACTCATGCTACTTGCTACCTTACCAGATTCATGGGAGAGATTTTGTATGTCAATGAGTAATTCGGCTCTTGAGGGTAAAATGAGACTTGATTTTGTTAAGGGTTCTGTTTTAAATGAGAAGAAGAGAAGGAAAAGTCAAGCTTCATACTCTTCATCACATTCTGGTGATTTAGTCACTGAAAGTAGAGGGAGGAGTAGAGATAGAGGTTCACAAGCTAGAAACCAAAGTTGGAGCAAGTCAAGGTCAACAGGGTACAAGAATGTTGAATGTTATTATTGTGGCAAAAAAGGTCATAGCAAGAATAACTGTTTCCAGTTGAAAAGGGAGAAGAAAAATGATGATAACAGTAATGACAGAAAAGGATATGACCGATGACATTTTTTTGTGTGATGATCATAATTTAAATTTTTGCAAGCACTGAGATTAGCTGGGTTATTTATAGTGGAGCATCTTTTCTCATAACCTTGAAAGATGGGCAATGATGGCTTGTCAGAGGTTGTAGGCATTGTGGATGTACACTTAGAAGATAGTAATGGATCTAAGCTCTTTCTTCCAGATGTTAGAAATGTACCTGATATCTGTTTGTATTTTATTAAGACTGGATATCTGTTTGTATTTTATTATGATGAAGGGTTTTGTAGCACTTTTGATGATGGAGAATGGAAACTCACCAGAGGCTCATTGGTTATGGCTAGAGGTAAGAAGGAATCTTCCTTATATTTGCTGCAAAGCTAAAATTTCCAAGAACATATGTAATGTTGTGGAATATGAAAATGCAACTGAACTATTACTCACATGAGGGAGTTATAATTATAAATTAAAAGAGCAAATCCCAATGCACAAGGCTCCGTGACTTGCAAGGGTAGGATGAGGGTTGATTGTATGTAGCTTTACCCTTGTATTTTTTAAATGAAGTTGTTTCTAAACTCGAACCCGTGACTTTCCAGTCACAAAGAGCAATCTTACCCTTGCTCCAAGGCTCGCCTTCAAATACAATCATAAATTATTAATTTTCAATAAATTATTGTTGTCAAATGCATATAAATCAACAGTTAAGATTCGGTTTAAGACATTATTTTTACACTAGTATAAATTGATCCTATCCCGGTTGATACTTCTTAGATTCAATCAATTCCTAATAGGTTCAATCAAAGGGGAAATTTGTAATGTTTTTCCCAACAGATATAACCAATGCTTAAAGATGAATGAAATTTACCAAAACAGAATCAAACGCTGGGAGGAAGTCAACTTGATGAGTGACGAGTAAGACAGTCTTTCCTTTAAGGCCATCCATGATGTATTCCTGCCAAGTTTTGTTACTATCTTTCAGTAAAAAATGACACTGAAGATATAAATGCAGTATGTGAAGAAAGAAAAATGCCATTACATTAAACAAATTTGTAGCAGTATGTGCATCAACTGCACTGAATGGATCATCCAAGAGATATACATCAGCATTCTGATAAAGAGCACGGGCAAGTTGAACTCGCTGCTTCTGACCTCCACTCAGGTTAACTCCTCTCTCACCTATTTCAGTGAGGTCCCCATGGGGAAACAACTCAAGGTCCTTCAGTAGTGAAGATCTATGAAGTGTTTCTTGATATCTTTGAGCATCCAAATCAGATCCAAACAAAATATTTTCCCTTATTGTACCCGTCTGTATCCATGCAGTTTGAGAAACATATGCAAACTTTCCATAAACTTCAATCTGTTATTTAGAAAAGAGAATCAAACACCTATTAATATTACAGTTAAAATGAAGGAGGATGTGAAAATCCACCTCAGTTGAGTTTATGTGCTAATATAATTGCTGACAGAAAAGTAGGAATGTAATCCAAGCTATAACCAACTAGAGTATCACAAGATTTAAGAGTGCATTCTATGAGGCATAAAAGAAAGAAAAGCTTACAGTTCCCTTTGTATTAGGAACTTCTCCGAGAATTGTTGCTAAGAGGGTTGATTTTCCTGACCCAACTTCTCCACAAATAGCCACCTTTTGCCCATATCTAACCTCCAAATTTATGTTCCTTAGTGTTGGCTTTGATACATTACATTCCCATGAAAAGTCAGCAGATTTGATTGAAATTGAGCCTCTGAGATTGTCATTAGAACTCTTGTTCCTGAAATTTTCACTCTGCAGTTCAGGTGCCTCAAGGAATTTAACAATCCGAGCAAATGCAACTTTTGCTTGAATTACCACCGCAATAACATCTGGGATGGCAGTAATTGGTTCTTGCACAAGGCGTAAAGTTGCTATAAAAGTGAAAACATTATTTGCATGTAAAGGAACTTCCAGGAAGTAACATGCCACAAAAGTAGCAGCAGAGACCAACATAGGGGAGGTCCAAAAGAGAAAGACTAAGTATGCCCTTCTTAACTGCACTGCCGCTAACAATTTGAGTTCTACATTTCTTAGGCTTTCTGTAGCATTTTTAAAATGTGTTTCCCATGCATATAGCTTCAGCACTTTCATATTCACCAAAGCCTCAGAACTAGCCTTCAATCTCTCATCTTGTGCCACCATAAGTTTGCTCTGAAACTTGTGCTGTAACTTTGCTAGTGGAGCATTGCAAAGCACAGTGAGAACTATCACCACCATTGAGGCAATTGTTGCCAACCCAACAGCACGGAAAAGAATTACTAATGCGATACATAATTGAAAGCTTGTTGTCCATGTCTGGTGAAACCAAAATGGAAATTCTCCAATTCTATAAGCATCCACAGTCACATAATTCATTATCTCACCACCAGAGTGAGTCAATCTAGCAGCATTGGATAACCTCAATTGTTTTTTATAAATGGCGGCTGTAAGCTGTGACCTGACTTTCATCCCAACAAGTCTAGTGCGGAAATACCACTGCCTTTGTGATAAGGATTCTATGATCTTTATAAAGAAAAGTGATATAGCCAATACATAACCTTCATATTTGAATCTTTCATTACCCTCAGCAACCAATATAAAGGCATTCAAAAGTACTGGACCAGAAGACTGAGTTATTACTTTGAGCAATGCAAAGAATCCTGATATCAAAATCTCCCTCCAGTGGCACAAAACTATTGTCCACAAAACCAATGACTGTGATGGTGGTTCTTTCTGTTTTTTTCTGTTCAATTGTTCTACAAAAATCAAATAGCAACTTTCTGCTCTATCTGAATCCCGCAACTTTGGGATATCCTCATCCTCAAGTGTTTTCTCTTGACCCCTTTTCATCAATGGATTCAACCACCAAAATGACATCTTACTGAAGAATCCAGCTTTGGCAAATGGGGTTACATAGTTAATAGGATCAACTTCATTGAACGGGCCATTCAAAGGAGCATAAAGGCTTTCATCAATTTCTCTATCATTGTCTTCACACTTACGTACTTTATATGTGCATAAGAGCAGTAAAATTGCTCCTGGAAGAGATAGAACATCTAAAGCTTCCTTGAGGGACAATTCTCTGCTGCTAATGGCATAAGACATGGATAAAGCACAGAGAATACCAGAAACTAAGAATATAAGAACAGAAAACAGCCACAACCATGCTTTTGGAAGTTGTTTCAGCTGAAGGCTTACAGTTAAACCTACTAACAACCATGTGAATCCTTGAAAGAATTCTAGCAACCACCAATTAAGAGGAAAGGCAGTGTGCATTTCCCTTAACTTCTCCTCTAAAACCCAAATTCCTAAGCACAAATGCAGCAACCCAAGAGAGCCACTGGTTATGGCTGAAACTAGTTGCAAGTTTGAATATCTTCCCAACTTGATTAGATCCCAAAATGGTCTCGAAGAAGACTTCTGGATCATAGTGAATGTCAGCATGATCAGCAGTAACACATCAAAGCCAATGATCAACAAATGGTTGATGCAAGTGGAAGGATCTTTCAAAAGCTTGAAATCATAACAGAAAGGCTTTCCTCCGGTAACAGAACATCCAGAATCCCCACAAATGATGCTCCAAAAATCCTCCATCTTCTTTGTATCTTCTCTTTGCTGCTCAAACAAACTGTGACATAAAGGGCTACAAAATCACGCCTTTGCTGAGAAAACTTATGTCCTAAAACATGAAAAAATTGAACATAATAAAGGGTCAGCAATAAATAGAATAAGCAACATAACTAGCTACTAAGGGCCACCTGTTCCAAAGACTTAGAAGTTGTTAGGTGAAGGTTACACTTACCTCATTTAAGAACATTCTGAACTTAAAAAGAAAATGGTCAGACCAAGCTACCTTGTGTTAAAATTCTAACTTAAAAGAATGAAAGTGACAAGTAGCAAACTTATAACCTCGTAGACATAAAAGGTTTGATACCAGAATAAATAAGGACCAGATCTTGTAACCTGAAATTATTATGTAGTAACAAACATCATGCAAAAGTGTGAATCGGAAAGTAGAGGGATCAAAAGGCCCTTGTATATAGTTAAATTCTATTGGGACACTTGAAATTAAAGGGTGATTGAGGGAAGAAAAAGAACCAATCATTATGCATTGAACTCATTAGAAAAAAGATAAAACGGTGGAAGCACTTAAAACTACAAAAATGGAATAAACAAGTAATAATGATTAAAAAAATATAATAAAATAAAAGCAGTTTCATTCCAAACACGAAATGAATGAATGATGGGTGGTAAAAAGTGGAATGCGGACTCACTTGTTAATTACTTAAGGTGTGGTTCTCTCATGTTCCACGTTCGAAAAAACAAAAAGTTAATGTTATGTTTTCTTCTTCTTCTTCTTCTTGTTTTTATTTTGGGTTAATCTTTTCTCTTGTCACCTGATAAAAGATTAATTTCCTACACACACCAAGTAGGGAGAGTGACCAAAGTGCCACGTTTTGACAAAAAAATTATCAGACTGCCACGCCAACAGTAAATTTTGCCAATATGTCACGCGACATAATTCGCTGCACAGTGTAGCGAATTATGCATGCAAGTAATTCGCTACACAGTGTGGCGAAATGACACGTCAGAACCAAAAATGCCACATGTCAAATTTTGACATTTTGGCATAATTCGCTATCTTAGGTCGCGAATTTCTAAAAATTTGACATGTGGCATTTTTGGTTCTGACGTGGCATATTTCGCTACACTGTGTAGCGAATTACTTGCATGCATAATTCGCTACATTGTGTAGCGAATTATGCCGTGTGGCATTTTGGCAAAATTTACTGTTGCCGTGGCAGTCTGGTAAATTTTTTGTCCAAACGTGGCAAAATGGTCACTTTCCCCATCAAGTAGAGAAGAGAAGAAAGAAAATAAAGGAGAGAGAGAAAAAGTTAGAGTGTGCTCCATCATTGATTTGTGAGTGTAAGAGAAAAATATTTTCTTATGTAACATGAGAAAATATTAACACTTTTATCTTAGGGTTTTATATTTCTCATGTTAAATGAGAATTGAAATCTCATGTTGTAGAGATAAAAAGCATGTGGGATCCATGTGTTAGAAAAGATTAGATGTAGGACCCATATCAACACGAAAATCGAAAGATGTGTAGAAAAGTTTGAATTCTCATATTATGACAAATATAAAACCCTTTGTCAGAAAGTGGTGTTTGTGGAAGACAACGTTGTAGGATGTGAAAACTAGAGTGAAGAGTTGGCAGAAGAAAAAAATAGAGCAGAGAACAAACATACACGGGAACTGTAAAATCGATGATTTCGTCATGGCTCACGTAATACATATCCAACTAGTTAATACATTTGCATGTCATTTTCTCTCAATCATTTTCATATTTTTACTTTTTAAAACAATAAAAAAAATATAGGGAGGATATAACACGGGTGTAGCGAGGTCCCGTGAAAATAACTCTTTGTAATTTAGTGTGCTTTTTTTTTTTTAGTTTTTTTTTTCTTTCTTTGGCCCCTTCACTTATTAAAAAAACAATAAAAAAATATGTTAAAAAGGTGTTTTTCCCCATTTGATTATTTAAAAAATAATATGTATAATTTTTTTACAGACCCTTATAATTACTTTATTATCATTAGATTAAAATCAAATTAATAATTCTCATTTGATGTTAATTTAATTTAATTTAAGGAAGTGAAACTTGTACTTGTAATAATCTCTCTCAAAAACAAAAAAAGAATAATATGAAAACAGTATTTACTGTGCACAATGAATGATAGATAGTACAACTCCTAACACCACAAATGCAACTATCATACAACATTATTTTATATTAATTACGGCCCTCGGTTTATAATTTTTTTTTATAAATTTTTACAAATTATATTATATATTTCTGGGAATATAGTGTAACCTAGTTTACTAGTGTACTTCTGGGAGTACATAATATAATTTTTAAATATAACCCTTCCTTAATTATGAAAAGTAAAAATTAATTTTAAATATGGGAAAGAAGATAAAGTTATCTATGACAATCCCCCAAAATTATCTTTTTGAGAGTTGGAGGAATTAATTAAGGATATTTTAGAAATTTTATTTATTTCTTTGTTTTATAAATTTTAGTAAAACATCTTTTATTAATTTTCCTCAACCCTTCAAATGACGTAATTGTGAGGTTAGGGAAATAACTTTATCTCATGGAAAGAGAAATGACAAACCTTTTAAATATTCCCTTTTGCCAAAATGTATGATTTTTTTATTTCTCTTCATCCCCCTTCTCTTTTTTATCGGAGAAGCATATCAAAGATAAAAAGAGACAACTAAATAAAACAAAATCTCCATTCAAAACCAGCCCAATTTCTTGTCTCTCTCTCTGTCTCGCTATATCGAACCACTGCATGTCTAAAGTTCATAGGTTCAAATTTTATTCTCGTCAAGGAAAGGATTCAAACACTTTTTTCATAACCCAAATAATTATTTGATGATTTAAACGTAGCCAAAAATTAAAAAATGATACTAAAAAATTGCCAAGGGAACAAGACCACTTAACTACCAAATTAAAGACCAATTTATGAAAGTTTTCTCTAATAATCATCAAATCATGTCTTAGTCTTAGATAACCTGCAACCCAAATTAACAATAAACAAACGCAAAATCTACAAACATTAATGAGCCCAAATACGTACCCACGTGTGTATGAACAAAGCACGCATGAGAGTGTTGTGCTTGAGATTGTAATATGAATGGAAACAGAGAATGTGGTTAAGTGTGTGTGCCGATCAAGCAGTGGCATGTATATGGAGGCAAAGCATAAAAGAGTGAATTATGCACGCAGCATGTCATGCAAGACACAAGTAAGTAAATAATTACGGATTTTATAATTCTCATTCAACATGAGAATTAAATTTTTCTTACACACCCTTTGATTTTCGTGCTGATATGGGTCCCACATGTTTTTTATCTCTATAACATGAGATTTCAACTCTCATTCAACATGAGAATTATAAAACCCAATAATTAAATGTGAAAAGAGGTGTGTGCAATGTGAATGTAGAATCTAAAAAATATTATTTGTTTAATTTTTTTGATAAATTATTTATCAATAATTTAATCGGAATGAAATATATATAGGGAGTGTGGTTGATTAAGTAATGCATTACTCTCTCTCTCTCTTTTTTTTTTGTGAAAACTAATGCATTACTCTATATATGCAACTTGTGTAAAAACCAAAATGGTTGATTAGTCTATCACATGTCATGCTTTGTAAGACGTGCATGTAGTGTATGTACGATTTGATTGTGCACAGTCAAAATTCGTGTCTTGCATTACACTAATATTTGTTCAAGTCGCGTGCATATAAAGGCGATGCACAATTTAAATAAGCATACTCTTTATGTGTATTTCATTTTGTATTAAATTGATAAATAATTTTATAAAAAAAATAACTGATAACATACCTTGAATTTTGCATCAAAAGGTCGAAAGGCCCGTGAAAGGGGTGTGAGATGTATGGGTAAGTAGTTAAAAGAAATTAAAAGGTTGAGACATATGAGTGGTTAAGAGGAGCGAGAAAGTAGTGAATTAATAGTGTTGGAATAGTGCTTGGTGCATGTGCAAGTAATGTTATTGTTAAGTGCTAGAAAGTTAAATAAATAAACTAAAAAGTGTTATGCCATGAACAAGAGAAAAAAACAAACCATGAAAGAGGCAGGTGGAGTAAAGTAAGATGCCAATTATGAAATAACGTGACGTGCAACATTTGAACAAGTGCAATTTTTTTAAAAAAAAGGATGCTATCCATGAATAAAAGATGAACAAATCATGAAAAATTGCAAACAAACAAAAGTAAAAAGTAAAAAATAAAAATTGAAAGGAAGTTATCGATGAAACAAAAGATGGACAAATCATGAAAGAGAGTGTGGGTGACAACGACAATATGCCATCAAAAATTAATTCAATTAACAATGAAACTTACGTCTTGTTTTCTACCCACTTATTTAAGGGAGAATAGTGTATCATTTTAAATGACACTCTTTTTTCTTTTTACCAAAAAAATAAAAATGACACTTTTTGTATCATTTCACTCTTACAAATAGATGTGAGTGTCACACTTTTCTTTTGTTTTTATTTTTTTAATGGATCTCATCCCTATGTGAGAGTAAAATGACACAACTTTTTTCCTATCTTTAATTTGCAGCTCAAAAAAATAAAAAAGGTTACAGCAAAAATACCACATCAGGAGCAAATCCATACAATAGTACTAGTACTACAGTAGTCTTGTCAATGCAAACGAAGCTTTTTTAGTCTCATGAAATACTATATCACTATTTTGTTTCGCATGAACAAGAGAAATATAAACTTTAGCTGAAAGATGTAGATGTTGTCTATATAGCACCGACATCGACACGAGACACGTGACACGATACGACATGACACTCCAACACGTTAATTTTAAAAAATGTTAGATTTCGACACGTTAGGACACGTTTTGATATTAAATAATATTTTTAATTTATGTAGTGTATATTATATTTAATAGTCAATAATTTAACAAAAAAATGAATCTAAACTTATAATATACATAAATTTTGCAAATAAATATAAGATATCCAAAATATTTATATTAAACTCAATAAAATAATAATCGTAATCCAACAAATCTAATAGTTAAAACTAAAAACTCAACGCAACGCAATCTTTAAACCTTTTTTTAAGTTTCTATAACGCGTGTAGGAGTGTCGGGGAGTGTCCGAGAGTGTCGGGAAGTGTCAGACACGACACGTCAGGATTTTTGAAGTGTCGGTACTTCATAGGATATTGCCTGCGCTTACACCTTGATTAGTATTCCTCCATGAAGCATAAATTCTATTCCGATCTTCTGTTCATATTCTTTATGTTTGTATAGTTTTTTCTCTGAAGATCCTTTAGGATTTTTTTTTCCTTTATCAGAATTGTTATGCGTATTGCATTATTGTTTATCAATTAAGTGAAAGTATTATATTTTAAGACATAATGCGTCTTTCTTTTCCGCATTCTTAAGCCCACCATACTACTTTATCTAAATGGTTTATTATATAAAAAACTAAAAGTGCATATTCTTGAATTATTATTAGGGTGTCAGATTAGATTTGCTAAGATTTCTACATATGAGTAGACTTGACAAAATGGGTTTGGTTTCACATGCTAACGTGCCCTACTTGCTAAATGAGATGGGATAGGCTAAGATTTTTAACCTATCTCAAAAGCAGGGCAAGACGAAACGAGTTTATTTTTTGGCGGGTTGATGATGGGTATAGACGAGTCAAGGCGAATCAGTATAAAATAGACTCACTGGCGGACTAATCCACCCTACCCACCAAATTGGACAAGACTGACTGAGTTTTTCAGTCTACTTTCAAAAGTGAAGCAGAGTGGATTGACTCAATTTTTTAACGGATTAATGATGGAATGAGACGGGACGTGGCAGGCCACCCAGTTTGCCATTATGTGAGGTGAACCATGTTGTTAATAAAAGTACACTTAAAATGCTAATAAAATAAGGAGGGGAAATTACATGGGAGTTCCTTTTACGTGTCGATGATCATGCGAAGCTTGAATATTAAATTATTAATCCACATAGTGGCTTAATCACGGTACATATAATCAACTTGAAAAAATAGTTCAATCATGGTGTAATTAACCGGGCAACCTCTCTCTATTTGATATGCAAATCCAAATGATTACCTTCGAACAAAGAAAACTCCTCCAACTGGTAGCCTTCTTGCACAGTTTGCATTATTCAATTAAAGAGAGGAACGTTGGCATTGTGAACCTTAGGGTGTGTAAAATAACCAAAAAAAGTGGGTCGAACCATGAATCGAACCGAACCGAACCGCTCCATAAAATAACCGGTTTTAAAAAACTAGTTCATGAACCGAACCGGTTTTTAAAGAATCGGTTCATGAACCGAACCGGTTTTTAGAACCGGTTCATGAACCGAACCGGTTTTTAGAACCGGTTCATGAACCGAACCGGTTCTGAACCGAACCGAATCATTTTCAAACCAAACTAAATTAATTTTTATAACTTTATTTTTTAAATTTTTAAATTTTGTTCTTTTCAAAAGAGGGTCGACCCGAACCGGTTCCGAACTGAACCGAACCACTTTCGAACCAAATCGAACCACTTCCGAACCGAACCAGTTTCGGACCGAACCGAACCACTTTCGAACCGAACTATTTAAACCAATTCGGTTCGGTTTTTCAAAAAAACGGTTCGGTTCGACCCATGCACATCCCTAGTGAACCTCCCTACATTGCATTAAAATACCAATTTATATAATCATGCTATTTAGTTACTCTTTTATCTTTTAGTTGAAACCTAAAGGTAGAAGCAGTTGACTTATCAGATGAAATACGAACATGACCGAGTATTTTTCTTTTTTAATAAATGCTATAATAAAATTTAATCTTCAATAATCTTGAAAGCACTTATATATAATGAAGTTGGGAGTCGTTTTGATTTAATAAAAGAATAAGAAATAACAAAATACAAAATAAATTATATTATTTACTGTGATGGAGTGTCACTTAGCTCATTGATGGTAGATCTCCCCTACCATGGGCTCCATGGGTTGCCCAAAATGAGAACTAAGTAATTGAAGATGATAATTGGTGTTGGGGTTTGTAAGGCTTCCAAACACATGTTAGTCAATAACTTTATGAATGTTGTAAGCCTTGATGTAAACTTCATGAATACTCAAAAAAGTTTCCACTTGACTGAATTGGGCTTAAAACTCACACATGAATAGAAAAATGTTAGGAATCAAGATGAGTAATAAAGTCTTATAGTAGTCAGAAATAAAATTAAATGAGGGGACCCGTAAAACTAATGTGATGTGATGTGTGTAAAAGCCCGTTGTACATCGGTATTGTTAACATTAATTATGATATTAAGCGCAGTTACAATCACAGCGATTCATTTATAAAAAAGAGAATAAACTTTTTCCGATTATTACGCGAACAGTAAAAGTATAAAAAGTGTAATAATAAAAAGCTGTGATCATAACTGAAACACTAGCGGAAGACTTTCTTAACTATTTATACACTTTATTTAATCACATACAAGATACTAAGGGGTTCCCATAAACCCACTTAGTCAATTCCTCACTTTTTACGTTTTCACCACTTAACCGGATTTGCTAATTTGTTTTTCTACGAACACAAAATAAAAATCCAAACTTAAACTCCAGGTTATCTTTTTTCCTTATTCACTTACCTTTCTAACAAGCTATCACACACTCGATTCTGAGCTCGTGAGCTCCGGTTATCGCCGTTTGAAGTTGGACAAACCACATTGCCTACCAACTCCAAAACAGCCTAAAACCTCCAATCTTCACTGAATAAACTGCACCTAACCGCCCAGCCAATGACTCTCAAACTTTTACACCATAAACTAGACACCTATTTGATATATTGTATGCTTAACTTGACCAAGTAACGAAGCGGGAATTAATTTCCCTAAACTGCCTCAAATCTGCCCACTAAACAGGGCAAGACATGACACCAGCCCCCATGGGCTGCGCACACCACCAATGATCCTAGGCTTTTGATACAACGTAGGGGACATCTTAAGCTTCAAAATGGTGTATGGCACGTCCCAATCGGACCACTATGGAGAGAGATACGCTCTCCCAAAGTTCACCAAAAAACTGCCAATTCTACAGAAAATTCGCCAGAGTTTCCTTTGTATTTCCTAAAATCCCCAAATTTGCATAAGCTGTTTAACACTACTAATACACCTGAAATCCAGCAAAGTCCAATGGGTGGCACACACAAGGACCAACAACACCTTGGGGCACTTACAACCCAATCCAATATACACTTAAAACATAAACAGTTTATTTTCAAATCCTTTATAGTTTCAATCACTAACATTCAATTTCATGCATAAACCATAATGCGGGTAATCATAAACCTACAATAGGCCTAAAGCACTTCCATCATATTACATACATCCATGGTACATTTACAACACTGAATCACATTTACATTTACAACTTTAACTTTAAACTACAATTATTTACATATTACAACTTCACTTGCCAAATAAATCCATAAACTAAAATGACATGATAGCTAAACTTAGCCAAAATAACATGAACATAATGCTAATGGACTACTACTACATACATATACATGTTCATGCTCTAAGTCTAGCCTAGGCCAAATGGCGACCAAAAAGCAAACTATGCACCACTGCTCCACTCATCATCATGCGGGCTTCTTGCCCGCTGCTCCATATCCACTGGTACATCCTGAAATAATGCCCCGAGACGGGGTGAGATATACGGATATATCTCAGTAACCAAGAGGTTCTGGAGAAAACTCCGCCCAATGGTTCACTTCGATGTATATCAATAATATAAAACACCATCACTGTTATAAAACAGGAGAAAGCAAGGGATTTAGAGAAAGGGAGAAATATCAGAAACAACTACGACACGCGGGATGGTAGCTACCAATACCACGCCATGTCCTCGGCTATACGCCTATGGGTACTACCCCTGGCGTATTCATAGAACAACCCACCAAGGTACCCCTTCCAACCATATACACCCGAGACAACCTAGTGTGCTCCTATCCGGATAACACACCACGACCCTGGGTCAACTGGAACTCCCTCTCGGAGACCTATCCAGTGGCAGTCCGGAAACACTTGCCCGAAGGCTAAAAATATCTACTGGCCAGAGATCTGGTACATAAGTACCCACTGTGATAATGCACATGCATGCTCATGCTGTTCTACACTACTCATACACACTTCTTACCGTTGCCATCAACTAGCAAGGTGGAACACAAAAGGGGAACAAGCCCCAGCACCAAGAGGTTACCTTTCTTTTTCCTTCCACTGAGCTCCGCAGAACTCCACTTACAGCTTGATTCACAGGAATGCCTACATAGAGGTCAGTTCCAAACACTTAGAACTTTAAACCACACTTGAATTTCACAAAACATGTGTAAATCACATCATTTACCTTAATCCACTTGGTCCAGGACCAAGGGCAATCCATTGTTTCACTGTTCCGGTTTTAAATCCACGTACGGCAACCTATACAACCATGTATAGCCGTCAGTTTCAGTCAAAACACGTCAAAACGCGAAAACGTCAAATCCTCACCTCACACCATGGAGGGTTCGGCCATCATAGTCTTAATTTAGGCTTTATTTTTCTAAATTTTCTTTCTCATTTTATTACACTCACTCAGGTTACCCAAAGGCTAGTTCAATCTTCGTTTTTCTGTTTTACGACTTTTACGCAACGTTTCTCGAAATATTACACTTTAGGCACATTTTGCCACTTTCAACACTTATTATTTTTACATTGATCCTTCCACATGCCAATCACCACACAACCCATCTAATGACTTTTTCATCACATAACACAACACCAAAGTTTTCCAAAACATCAATTTACTCACTATACATAAATGGCCGAATTCTTTGTTAGCCAAACCAAGGATTTCCACTCAATTCCTATGGTCCACAACTCACATAATCACTTCCTATAATCATATAATCACACTAGAATTCACTATACCACACATTAACACAAAACTCAAAAATCCAATTCATGCACTAATTTTTTTCTAAGTTAAAATTCACTTTTTTCGCTTAAAATTTTCATTGCATTTCTAGCATTAATACATCATTCTAAGACATTATCATCTAATAGACATTTTTCATTTGAGCTCTCTAACACCACATATCACAAAATCCCTCTTTAGGGTCAATTATCACAACTCAAAATTTAACCAATGAAATGTTGAAATAACTCACCCAATTGAACGGTATAAGACTCCACCTAAGTATACTCCACCATTGGAGCATTTGAAAGCATCATGATCCCACTTTTTTGCATGAAAACCGCAACCTTGTAGGGGGTAGATCTCCTCACACACTCAATTTCAAGGCTAAACAAGGCTACCAATGGGTTTAGGAGGTGTTTTCCATCAAAATTCAACACAAACTTTGTTGAATTTGGTTGAGTATAGCTTGGTTTAGGGGAAGGGCCAAAATCTGCTCAAAGAGGGGGGCTGGGGCTGTTGGTCCGCGGGTGGAGAAGAAGAAATGGATTGGAAGAAGGTGAATAGTACATTTAAAGTGTTTATTTGACTTTAAGTGGGACCGGATCCCACGTGATTTAAAACTCACCCGAATTTCCCTCCGATCATCACTAAAATCCACAATTTAAAACATATTTAGAGATTATAATTTTTCATCTTAACAAAATCCTTGAACTTTACTCCCTCAGATAAATTTGGAGCTTTCCGGTTGTTCAGAAAAACACTGCTTTAAGCTACAGCGCACTCCGTTGACAAACTTCCACAAATTGACTTAAATCCCTCAAATATTATCAGAAATCATGTTTCCTATTTCTATGGACCATTGAAAATCATTATTTGAAACCTAGAGCTCAAAATTCCACTGGCACGTTTTACGGTGCAATCTGACTGCAGTATTTTTACCCGCGAAAAACACTATTCACTGATTTTTTTGAAACTTGTCTATCCACTCAATTTTTCGTTCTGAATCCATTTCCAGGCTTATTTTTATCATCTGAGACCTTCTGCTCAATTTTTATCTTCCTAGAGTTGCGTGTTGGCTAATTACCATTTTGCCCTTAATCTTTGGGATTTTCACTAATCCTTCACTTAATTACTCACTTAACACTTTAATTACTTAATTTAGAATTGTGAGGTGTTATAATGTGAATCATGTGATGTCAAGTCCATTTAGTCATTTAGTTCATTTAGTCAATCTTTTTTCACTCAATCATTTTTCACTATTATGGTTCATTTAGTCATTCATCTTGGAGAGGAAGCAATGATTGCTGATCTTGGATGTATCCTATTGAAAGATATATTCTTTATTCTATTAAATTATCGATATATTTTAATGATTTTACTTTTATATAATTTGTCTCTTTTTTATTGTTAGAACCCTTGGCCATTTAAAATCATATGTTCGTAATAAGGTTGCACCAGAAGGTTGTATATGTAACACCCCGTGTTCACCCGGTGTATTAAACATACATACGGTAATAGCACAGCTAAATAAATGCATAAGCTAATTTTTTCTTTTGAATTGTGAAATATTCATTATTAACCAAGTGGATTACTTATTCCTTTTCAAAATATCGCATGTATATAAATTACAATAAATAACTAACTGAATAACCTCATAATATAAATGTGTATCTAGTCACGGAACTACAACACATAGACCGGACAGTATCCTAATACATTATAAAAGATAAAATAAGCATAACAAAATCAATCTGGCATGGACAACCCCATGCTCACCAAATCAGGCAACATAGCCAAACAATGTCTCAAATCAAATAACAATCTACTGAAAGTAAAGCATGGTCAACATCCAGGCATATCAGTAAAAACAACATGCATAGTCAACTCAACTCCGGCCTCCTGCCGCTAGAGGTATCAACCGGCGAGGTACCTGTACCTGAAAATATGCCCCAACACAGGGTGAGATCTCTAAAAAGAAATCTCAGTAAGACAAGGGGTCCTCAAGGATCTCTCCACCCTAAGCTCACTTACATGTGCAATATAAGTTCCAAAATAGTAATAACAGTATAGTTTCCAAAATCTGTGCAATGCAGCATATATCCATGTCATGTGTGTATGCATCCTACTGGACAGAGAATAGAAATGTAGGGATTACACACGTCTATAACCTACAGTACAAGGAACACCGCTTGTACCTCACTCACGGAGTGCCATCTTGTATGTCTCCACATACTCAGGATTACCGTCTAGGTGGTACACTACATATATATCATAAAGCATTTGCACTTAATAAAACAGCTTCATAGCATTTCAAATATCATCACATAATTTCATAAAACACATAATTCATATAAACCATATCTCCATGAGGAATGGTGGAACCAATAATGGCCAAAACCGAGGACACGAAAGCTTACCTCTAGTGCCAAAATCTCTATCTAAAGGCTCGGTAGATACAGACAACCCAACAGTGTCACCACACGTCAATTGCAATCTGTTCGTATGAATACATACTTTAATATTCAAAAATCTCAGTTTCATAACCATTAAACAACATATTCTCTTTCGTTTACACTCTTTTTAATTCATAATTATCACGAACTAACCCTCACTATTAAGGTATTAATGTTTCCCAACAGTAACACTGACTTCCTAGGGCATCTTTCCCCAATGGGGACTTTCCCACGCATACAAACTAATTTCTGGTCATTCTGACAGGTGGTAATCGATTACCATACAGGTGGTAATCGATTACTCCACATGGTAACCGATTACCAAAAACAGAGTAACCGATTACTACACATGGTAACCGATTACCAAAAATAGGGTAATCGATTACCATACGAAAGGTAATCGATTACCACGCGGACAAAACAGAATTCTGCAGAATTATTCTGCATAATTCGGACCCACGAGCTTCCCCAAGGTCTAAGGTCCGGTTTTTCACCAAAATTTCAAAAACACTTATCATTCATAGATTAACAACTCTTAACTTGAATAATCAAAGTTCCCACTTTTAGTGATTTAAACAAGCTAAAATCATGGATTTTCAAAGGAGGTGACCATGGTTTACCTATGGAGTCTTGAACTTAGAAAAATGAGATGGCTTAGAGCTTCCCACACAGCTCAATCACACTGACTAAATATACGTGTTATTTCCCTTCTGTTCTATTCGTTATCTCTGAACTGAATCTCAGGTCTATGAGATTTCAGTTTGGAACAATTATGTTTAAAGTAGTAGCCATGGGCTAAGTTATCTGTGGAACGGAAAAATTGTGAAGTTCTTAAAGAACTATTTTCAAAACTCTTGTACTAAAGCTTTTGTATTTCTCTGATTAAGTATGTTATATTCATTGCGTATCAATGGAAATTGAACGCATACTGAGAAAGGAACTTCCATAAGGAAGAGATTTCAGACAGCTTAATCAGAGGGGGAAGGTGGTGGTGTGAAAACAATACTGCTGGTTGCCTTAGGAATAAGGGACCACCTCGTTCACTAAAGGTCCTGTACATAGTAACTGTTGGAGTCAAGGGAGCCAAAGGAATATGGAAACTTTTGAGCCATTTAGTCTATGAGCTGAAGAATCAGAGTTGGCAGTGAAGAGATTGGAACAAATATAAAAAAGTGTTAAGTCTTGAGTAGAGAATATAGCTATTTAAGAATGGAACAGTGGATCTGTTCCTTATGTTAAAACTATTTTAAACCCTCCATACTGTTGTCTCTTAACATTGTTATTACTATTGTTATTTTTGTTTTATTCAATCTTGTATCTAGAAATCTCCAATTACTACTTTCGTTCCTTCTCTCGTCAAGAAGGATTTCATATATAACGACGCGAGAGCTATTTGCTGTCAGATTAAACCTACTATTCTTGAGGAACGTTGTCAAGAGAAGGAATGTCTTTTCTCTTGATGAACTAAAATAAAGGAACATCCCTTACAAGAATATCTTAAACAACCAACAAGTTCACACCCAACAGGCCCCACACCAAGCAATAGATCAATTGAGAACTCTATCTCCCTCTGTGGCGGAAACTCAAGAATCTCCTCAGGAAAAACCTCGAGGAATTCCCTCACCACAGGAATACTGGTAATATCCTCCTGTGTCCCACTCATCAAACCTCCCAACATGACATAACCAAATGCCACTGCTCTCAAGGCTCTCCTAGCTTGCAGCACTGATATATAAGGAGATGAACTGGTAGTGGATTCACACGAAGACATCACCACTTTCTTAGCACAACAGTCGATCATCACACAATTCCTGGACAACCATTCCATGCCCAGGATGATCTCCAGATTAGCCATCGGCAATCCAATCAGATCTACCGAGTACTCACAACCATCCCACTGAAACACGACATCGCGATGTACAGAGATAGTATCACACTTTTCTCCGGTGGCGGTAGTAACCCGCAACGGTGGAGAAAACATAGAAATAGGTAACTCAAGCCCCACAGCAATCGGGGTCGTGATGAAAGAATGCGTAGCCCCAGAATCAAACAATACATCAATAGCAGAACCACCAATGGAAATAGTACCTCTCACAAGGTTCAGAGCTCGTCCGACTGCTGCCTATCCAAGGTGTAAACTCGGCCCATGGCTGGTGGCACAACAGGTGCCATTGTAGGTGGAGTATGAGTCATCTGAAGGAGAATCGCCTGAACTACCGCCACTCTAGCAGCTGACGAAGGACACTCTCTGGCATAACGGCCCTCCTTGCCTCAATGAAAACAAATAATCTGACCAGTGGCACACGACCCAACATGGAATCTCCCACATCCAGTACACCTGGGAGTAGTAGAAGGTCTAGCTGCACTCCACTGAGTCAAAGTCCTCTTAAACTGATTCGGCGTCTGCCTAGCAGATAACTGCTTCCCTTTTCCCTTTCCTCCAAACTTCCTGTCTCTCCAGGAAGTGGAGCTACCAGCTCCCTTCACTTCAGGCTCTCTCGTCCTCCTCTTCTTGTTTGTCACACAAACATCCTCGATATCTCTACACTGCTGAACCAAGGTACCAAAATATCTAGAAGTAGTACCAGCAATGCAATCCGCTATTTCCATATTAAGTCCCCTCTGGAACTTAGAAGCCAAGGATGCCGGTGTAGGCATAGCAATCCTAAAGTGTGTAGATTTGGCCAGTTCATTGAACTTAGCCAAGTACTCATCAACAGACATCGAGCCCTACACCCACCACTCGAACTCCTCTTGCTTCCTCTCTTGAGCATCATACGGAAAGTACCTCCTTAGAAATAGCTCCTCAAACAATGGCCATGTGATAACATGACCCTGCATCCCATAGACCTGAGAGGTGTTCATCCACCACTCGTGAGCATCTCCCTTCAACATACAAGTGGCGAACATCAGCTTCTGTGGATCCGAACACTGCATCACCCTGAATATCTTGTCCAGGGCCTGAAGCCATCTCGCGGCAACTATTGGATCATAGGATCCGTCAAAGGAAGGTGGTTTATGCTTACGGAAAGCGTTCAGCCGACGGTCAATGGTCTCTCTGTCCTCAGCGGGCTCAAAATAGGGCTGCATCATCCCTGTGAGGTGACTAACACCCTATGTGTGACTCTGACTATCATCCTCAAGAATGTGCGCTCCACCTCCTCCATGCCCATCCTGGTGACTGGGTGGAGGCGGTGGTGGCAGTGGAGGTGGTGGCAGAGGATGCTGGCCATCAACAAGACCAGTCCTCATCTCCTCTAATATGACCCTCATCATGGTAATGTTCGCCAACCAATTTTCCTAAGTACATCTTCGGTTGCCTTCATGTTCGCCTCTCTCACGACGTTCATCATCCCCTGATTGGCCACTCCAGCGGTCTCTTGGTCGGCTTGTCTAGCCGCCTCCATGTAAGCTAATGCAGTCAAGATCGGGCCAGGCTGACCCTCATTCATCTCTCAGTTCCTCCTAGGAAGTACCTTGACTCTGTACCATGTTACACAAAGAATGAGTTGATCAGGCCCACGCAAAGTGGTCACACATGCATCATCATAGTAAAAATCCAAAAGAAACACAATAGACAATTCACACAACAAGGCATCTTAAGTTATTGTAATACATACAAGCTTTTTCCCTAGAAAGTGCTCTGATACCATAAGATGTAATACCTCGTGTGCACCTGGTGTATTGAACACACATATGGTAGTAGCGCAGCTAAATAAATGTGGAATCTAACTTTTTCTTTCCTATTATGAAATATTCATTATTAACCAAGTGGATAACATATCCCTTTTCAAAATATCGCCTATATGTAAATTGCAATAAATAACTAACTCGATAACCTCATAATATAAATGTGCATCTAGTCACGGAACTATAACACGTAGACCAGACAATATCCTTATACATTAACAACTCAGATAAAATAAGCATAACAAAATCAATGTGGCATGGACAACCCCCATGCTCACCAACTCAGATATTCATTATTAACCTAGTCTTTGCTTATAGATGAATACCATTCGGTCTATGTAATGCACCTGCCACATTTCAAAGGTGTATGCTCTCCATCTTTTCTGACATGGTGGAGAGAAACCTTGAGGTATTTATGGACGAATTTTTTGTTTTTGGCTCTTGTTTTGACTTGTGTTTAGTAAACTTAACTCATGTGTTGAAAAGATGCCAAGAAACAAATCTTGTACTAAACTGGGAAAAATGTCATTTTATGGTATAAGAGGGAATTGTCTTAGGACATAGAATATCTGAAAAAGGGATTGAGGTAGATGGAGCAAAACTGATTTTAATTGAGAAACTACCTCCCCCTAATAATGTGACTAGTATTAGAAGTTTTCTAGGACATGCTGGGTTTTACAGGAGATTCATAAAAGATTTTTCTAAAATAGCTAAACCTTTAAGCCAACTTTTAGAAAAAGATTCTGAATTTCAATTTGATGATGCATGCCTTAAAGCTTTTAATCTTTTAAAAGAAAAGCTCACTACAGCTCCCATTCTAGTAGCTTCTGATTGGAGTTTACCCTTTGAGCTTATGTGTGATGCTAGTGCCTATGCTATAGGTGCAGTCCTTGGCCAACGAAAGAATAAATTTTTACATGTTATATACTACTCTAGCAAAATTTTAAATCAGGCACAAGTAAATTATGCCACAACTGAAAAGGAAATGCTAGCAGTAGTATATGCATTAGACAAATTTAGGTCT
This sequence comes from Gastrolobium villosum, assembly GCA_032173675.1. Lineage (NCBI taxonomy): Eukaryota > Viridiplantae > Streptophyta > Magnoliopsida > Fabales > Fabaceae > Gastrolobium > Gastrolobium villosum. The sequence goes on from JAVKPL010005704.1 coordinate 192,053, forward strand.
TATCTGTTGGGTTCCAAGGTGATTGTGTTTACTGACCACTCTGCTATCAAGTACTTGATGAATAAGCAGGATGCAAAGCCTCGTTTGCTCAGATAGATGCTCTTATTTCAAGAGTTTGACTTGGAGATCCGAGATAAAGCTGGAGTGGAGAACAAGGTGGCAGATCACTTGTCACGAATTCAGGAAAATGAATTATAGGATGGTCCTGAGAAAGAAATAAATGACCATTTTCCTGATGAAAGAGTCATGGCTATAGTTGTACCTCCTTGGTTTGCGGATATTGCCAATTACAAGGTGCTAAAAGAGTTTCCACCCAATCTCACTAGGCAACAACAGAAGAAGTTCCTCATTGATGCAAGGAGACTTCTTTGGGATGATCCTCACTTGTATTTCCAGTGCGCTGATGGAAGTATAAGAAGGTGTGTGCTAGAATTTGAAGTTCGCAAGATCCTGTGGCACTGCCATGCATCAGACTATGGGGGACATTTTGGAGGGAATAGGACAGCTCAAAAAGTTCTACGAAGTGGTTACTATTGGCCTACGTTATTCAAGGATGCAAGGGAGTATGTAGAAAGATGCGACAGATGCCAAAAAGTGGGAAATATTTCCCGCAAAGATGAAATGCCTCTGAATAGTATATTAGAGGTGGAACTTTTTGATGTGTGGGGGATTGATTTCATGAGACCATTCCCTTCGTCATATTCCAACCAGTACATCTTAGTCGTTGTTGATTATGTCTCCAAGTGGGTTGAGGCTGTTGCTCTTCCCATTAATGATGCTAAGGTGGTTATCAATTTCTCGAGAAAGAACATCTTCACAAGGTTTGGTGTACCTCACGCCATAATAAGTGATGGAGGCACTCACTTCTGCAATAAGCAGTTTGACAACCTATTGGCCAAGTATGGTGTTAAACATAAGGTGGCTACACCTTATCATCCACAAACAAGTGGCCAAGTAGAAGTTTCTAATAGGGAACTAAAGCGGATTCTTGAGAAGACTATTGGAAATTCTTTGAAAGATTGGTCTAAGCGGCTGGATGATGCCTTGTGGGCTTATAGGACTGCTTTCAAAACTCATATTGGCACGTCACCTTATCAGTTGTATTCGGAAAATCTTGCCATCTACCTGTGGAGTTGGAACATAAAGCTTTTTGGGCTATCAAATTTTTAAATTTTGATTCAACGAAAGCTTTGGAGAAAAGACAGGCTCAATTGAGTGAGCTTGATGAGTTCAGAAACTCCGCATATGAGAGTGCCAAAATCTACAAAGATAAAACAAAGAAGTGGCACGACAGGAAGATTCAACCCAAGGAATTTGTGCCCGGACAGTAGGTATTACTATACAACTCTCGACTGAAGTTGTTCCCAGGTAAGCTCGAATCTCGTTGGTCTGGACCCTTTATTGTGAAAAATGTATTTCCATATGGTACGATTGAAATCTCTACTCTCAATGATGAAAAACCTTTTAAGGTCAATGGGAGTCGACTGAAATTCTATCATGCAGAACATGTGAATAGGGACACAATTTCTGTCCCTCTGGCTTCGCCTGAATCTTAAATGATTCCCGTCAGGCTCGTGACGTTAAACAAGCGCTCATTGGGAGGCAACCCAGCAGGAAAAGTTAGTTTAGTTATTTTAATTTTATTCTAGGTGAGAAAATAACAAGATGTGAACTTGGAACTGGCGCTACTAGCGTCAATCTCACGCTGACAGCGTGCGTGATCAGAGAGACCCACGCCATGAGCATGGTATTAACGCTGTGAGCGTGAGAAATGTGAAGGAAGCCCCACGCCAGCAGCGTCAGATCCACGCTTAGAGCGTGAGAAAATAGAGATCCCCACGCTAATAGCATGAGATCCACCCTGGGAGCGTAAGAAATTAAAAAAAGGGCATCCACGCTGTCAGCGTAGTATTGACGCTGTAAGCGTGAGTTATCAGAGAGCCCCACACTATCAGCGTGGTATTGACGCTGTAAGCGTGAGTTATCAGAGAGCCCCACTGTAAGAACCCGCACCGCTAATTAAGGTAATTAGTGAATTAATTATGATAATTAGGAAAAGATTCCATAATTGACCTTAATAATTATTATTGGGCTTAAATAATAATATTAAGTGAGTAAAAATGCTGAAAGTCGCTTTTCGGAAGAAAAGCGCAGATACCGGTTCTGCTACCCGGTATGAATGCGTACCGGAAAAGTATCCCGGAAAATTATAACGAATACATGATAATTACTAGAATATTATGTAGGACTTGTAAAACGAGTTTCAAGTCAAAATAATATAATCTGATGCCAGAACTGATACTGGCTATGGAAAAGCGCGTACCGGAAAGGTGCTCCGAAAAATAAAATAAAAATATGACAAATCCTAGAAAAATGTGTACGTCTAGATTCCAAAGTTTGGGGTCAAGATCTTTTGCGTTGCTATTAAGGCTAATACTGCGTGTTATGACTTAAGTGGCTATATATGTGCATTTTGCACAAAACCCTAGACAAACCTCCAGCCTCTACGTGACTCCCTTGGGTGGCTGCATATGTTCCATTGCCTTCTCCTTCACCATTTCTTGAATTTGAGACCATTTCCCTCACCATTCTTCTCTCTAACACCTAGGGTGAGTGTGCTTGTGCTTGGTGAGAGTAAGGAGTGACCTTTGGGAGAGTGTCTAGCTACTGTGTATGGCTGTGGGAGCTGAGTTCTTTGTGTGAGAAGAGTGGAGGTCATGATCATGGCATTTTAAGGTCCAAGAAGCAACCTTTGGTGCCAAGAACCAACTTTTGGTGTGCCATTTTCGTGCACAGTGTTGTGCTGGACTTAGGAGCTGCATTGGGAGCTCCAAGAGCCATTGTTGCTCTGTTTTAAGCTTTGGTGAGTGCATCAACCTTTGAACTTGTGTTTACATACTTAAAAATGGAACCTTGATGCATGTATGTAACTAAGTTGATAACTTAAGGGTGGGGTAGGTTAAACACACCTAGAAATGCATGTTCAAGTGTCTATAATCGGTTAAAAGTGGGTTCTTTGGACTGGATATTCACGAAATGCAGAAACTGCATTCCGTCGTGAGATATCCGGATATTTGTCGATCAGATATCCGGATATCAGTATCCGGATATGGTATCCGGATATTCATATCCGGATATGGTATCCGGATATTCATATTCGGATGTGGGGACTAGGTATCCGGATATGGTATATCTGGATATGGCCAGTGTGGTATCCGGATATGGCATATCCGGATATGTCCCCTGTATATCCGGATATTCTGGGATTTCGCAGAACAGTAGCTGTGTTGTGTGAACAGTAAGCTATTGGGGGTTTGTGGACCCTAGATTAAGGAAGTTGAACTTCTGTAATTAATGAAATAAGTCAGAATCACTTGATTAAGGGCTTATGGCTTTGTTGGAAGCCTTAAGACGTAAAACGTAAAGGAAAGGCGTAGTCTTTAAGTTCTATGCTTGTGATGCAGTATTAATGATAAATTATTGGTCCATATCAGATTGTGATACTGCTGTGTTGGACTTGTGAGAGGTTGGACTCTTAGCCATTTTGTGGTTCCACCAAGTCCCATGGGGATGTGGTTTATGCATGCTGTGTTACATGCTTTGATGTTTTGGAAATGCTGTTGAGCTATTATATGCAATGTGCTTTTATGATATGCATGTGGTGTCCACCTATACGGTAAGCCTGAGTATGTAGCACATACAAGATGGTGAGGCTGTGGGTAAGGTGCAAGAGGTGTTCCTTGTACTTATGTGGGTATAGACGTATTGCTGCATTTCTCTGGCCAGTAGATTTGATAAACACACATGGCATGATTATCTGCTGCATTGCATAGTTTTGGAACTTATATTGTAAATACTGTTTTTGAACTTATATTACACATGTAAGTGAGCTTGGGGTGTAAGATCCTTGAGGACCCCTTGTCTTACTGAGATTTCTTGTTTAGAGATCTCATCCCACGTTTGGGGACGCTTATTTCAGGATCAGGTAATGTTGAGGGCTCCGGTGGCAGGAGGCCAGAGCTGAGTTGATATTATGATATGCTGACATACTGGATTTTGACTGCTGTTTATGTTTACGCTTATGATTACATTGAGATTGTTGTTGGGCATTGTGCCTTATTTGATGAGCATGGGGTTTGTCCATGCCACATGGTTTGTTATTGTCTCTTATTTGAAGTTGTAATTAAAGTATCAGGATTTTGACCCAGGCTATGTGTTGTAGTCCTGTGGCTTTAGATACTCACTTATTATTTATATATGAGGTATTCAGTTAGTTGTCTTACAATTTACATACAGGCAGTATTTTATGAAATTGATTAAGTAATCAAGTTGGTTAAGTTTAATGACGTCATGATTGAATTAAAGAAAAAGTTATTCCGCATTTTAACTAAGCGTGGCTTAATATGATAGTATGTTAACAATCCGGGTTAACACGGGCTGTTACACCCACGCTATCAGCGTGGTATTGACGCTGTGAGCATGGGTCCAAAAGTCAGATGTTAAAAAGAAAGAAAAAACCCTAGGTCACGTTCATACCCTCCCCTCACTCAGCCACCACTGTCTCTCTCTCCCTCTTCACTCTTTCTCCCTCTCCGTTATTTCTCTCATTTTTCCCACACTCATTCAATCGCTCCCTCTCATTTTTCCTCACCACCACCTTAAACCACCGCGAGCCACCACCGTACCCTCCCCATCTTACTTCCTTCTCTCACTTTCCTTCCTTCACAACCAACCACCGCATGTACTTCCCTCACAACAACCACCGTGAAACACCACCACCGTCTCTCTAAACCATCAGTGTCACATCATTCTACCCCACCACAACAACCCATCATTTACCACCGTGTATTGGTGGCTGTCACAAGCTAGGGTTCTGATTTTGGGTGGGCATTTCGGGATTTTCAGAAAGATTGTTCGGAGCTAGGGTTTCTAGAGTTTTCTTGCAATTCCCCAATTCATCAAATGGCAGTAGACAAGGTAACCATCGATTATCTCTATTTCTCCTTACTTGATGATGATTGTAAGCGTAGGATAAGTATGATCTCAATACTCCAATTTGATAGCATGTTGATTTTCTTGATGTCTATGTTGGAAATTCTTGTGGAAATTTGAATTAACTGTTTCAAGAATCCCAAATGTAACAATGCATGCCAAGTGTTTGCCATTTTTACTCATTGAGATTATATGGAGCAAGTAGGGCAATTCATGTTTTCAAGGTTGTATGGGATTAAATCATGATATATTCTAGGATTTTCTGGGAAACATCTAGTTTATGAAGTGTTAATCACTAAAATAACTTGATTCCAAATTGCTACAACCAGATGATAATTCCAAATTTTGTTTGTTCATGTGATTACAATTCTGATTTCACATGATATTTGGCTATGACTTCTTTCAAAGTTTGGATATAGACTGATTGAGTAACCTACTTGCATGTAATGTTATGAGATGATTTGGCTGAGTAAGCAGATAAATTCGGGAATTGGCATGCTCTAAATCTGGGAATTGGTTTTTGGTTTCCTGATATGAGTGAATTCTGTTACTGTTGTTTGATGCTCATATTCCAAATTGATTATGTTTCTGAATTGCAGTTGATTCATTATATGAGAATTCCGGCTGTTGATTTTCATCACATGATATTCAATGGTGCATTTTCAAGCTATACATGCATGGGTTCTATTGTGTTGGAACTTTTCTGAGTGCAGGGAAAACAGGTTAAAAAGACAACAAAAGGAACTGGCCCAGGCAAGAAAATGGGAGAAAGTGGTGCTGCTGGCACAAAGAGGCCCAGGACCTCTTCTTCATCTGTATTTGACAGTACTAGGTTCGTATCACCTGAGGCTCAGGACCGGTACTACCAATGGTTTTCTCCCAAGAAAATCATCTCAGAGAGGAAAACCAGTGCTTTCTTGGATAGTGATTGTCCGGTTAGACAAACAGCCGAAAGGAGAAAATGGCATAAGTTAGTGAGATTCGCTGTACCAAGCTCTAGCATAATTCTAAAAGAATTTTGTGCCAATGCTGATCTGGAGAATATAGATGCAACTCGGAAGAGTTGGGTGCGAGGACAGGAAGTCTCTTTCTCTTCTGCAGCAATAGAGAGATTCCTTGGACTACAAATGACCGTAGCAGAAGTTGCCACTTTGCACAGACATTTAATAGGATGCAGCCTTCTGCTGGAAAAGAACTATATTGGGAAGACATGCCAGAGATTGCTGAGAGAATCCGTAGTGCCATCACTCACCCTCATTCTAAGTGGAAATCAAAGAGTGGGCAGTCGGATGTGCCAAAAAAGTTGGAAATGGTAGATCTTAATCCAGAAGCTATGTTCTGGCATACTTTCATAAATTCTACCATCATTGCATCCACTAATTTGAGTGATGTAAATGTTGAGCGCGCAGTGCTGCTATATACCCTTATGGGTGAAGGCAATCTAAACATTGGTGCTATTTTATCTGAAAGGATAATATATATCATCACTCAGAAAAAGGCCGAAATTCACCTAGCACACAGTTCCTTGATTGAGCAGCTCTGTCTAGAGGCTGGGGTAGAGATTTCTGATGATGAGCCCCGTGATGTGAAGGTCAAGTTGGAGATAACACAGGCAAATTTTAATACTATGAAGGAAGAATCCAGCCGTCACGCTCTTTGGAAGGCATCTCGTGCTGCAGATGGAGCACCTCCAGTACCACCACCAGCTCCAGAGCCTGTGAGTGTGCCGGTAGTTACACCTTCTGCAAATTCTCTTCTACTCCAGACTATGGACCGCCAGATGTAGGAGATGAGGATCGAGCAGAAGTATCTCAGGATTATGATGGAGAGACTGTGCAGTGATCGCAGGATTGATACTGTGAGTTTACAGTTTCCACCTTCTCCACCCCCAGCGGAGGCTGATCCATACACAGTTCCAGTTGATGATGATGATGATGCTGCTATGGAGGATTACTGATGACTATGTATTTGTTCACATGTCACCCACTTCACCATCACATACATTTTAGTAGTTCTTTTTGCTGTTTTAAGTATTTTGTTGGATATTTGTAGCGTTTGCTAAGAAGTGAAAGAGTTAGAGAGAGAAAGACTGAGAGAATTAAGAAGAGAGAAATTGTGAAAGCTTTTCTGGTCTTCTTTTTATTCATTACTCGGACTATATAGTGTCTATTACAATAAGATTCTATAACCCTAATTAGCATTAAGCAACCCAATAATTATTCAGTCTCTTGGGCTGATTTGTTGCCCTCTTGGGCCTTGTTGCCCTAAGCGGCCCATTCACTACATTCCTTAGTGAACCAACTGTTAGAAGCCCTGCAACTCAATGGAGCCATACCAGCCAGCGCAACAGGGGAGTCAGATGGTAGGTGAGAGGACATTAAAGGCCCTATGCCCTGATTGGTGGAGTTGTCGGCAGCTTGTCCTAGATTGGTGTTTGAAGAGGTGGAGGGTTGCTGATGTTGAGGTGGTACCTCGTTGGTTGTCTCAAACCCATCAAGGCAAAGTTCCATTTCATCTTCCCAGGTTGCAGCTTCTGGAGGCAAGTGTGCCCACTGCACCAGAGCCTGAGGTATCTCCACCCCCTTCCTCCAAATGGTCCGCTGTGCCACCACCGCTACCAGTGCATGCCGTGGTGGAATCTCGGTCTGGTTCACAGGGAGATCATGCAATGTAAACTGACGATCTGCCACAAACGGTTTCAGCATGGAAACATGAAATACTGGGTGAACCTTCGAACATGCCGGTAGCCTGAGTTTGTATGCGACAGCACCTATCCGCTCCAGGATCTCAAAGGGTCCATAGAACTTGAGACTCAGCTTGGCCGATGATCGGCGAAAGACGGAAACTTGGCGGTAAGGTTGAAGACGGAGTAGAACCATATCGCCAGCTTGAAAGGTGATGTCTTTTCGCCTTTTGTCAGTTGCAGCTTTCATAAAGCTCTGTGCTTTCCTTAAGTTCTGTCTTAATGTTCCCAGGATCTGTGAACGAAGGCGAAGATTGGAGTCTACCGCTTCCAGAGGGCTGGTCCCCAAAGAGTACTGAACCAGACAAGGAAGGGAACGACCAAAGGTTGCTGCAAAAGGAGACGAACCTAGGGAACGATTGAAGGTTGTATTGAAGTGATATTCGACACAACTGAGGTAGCGAGACCAAGTGGCTGGTTGGTCATGAACAAAGGCCCTCAGGTACTGTTCCAAAACTCTGTTGGTACGCTCTGTTTGACCATCGATTTGGGGGTGGTATGAGGAGTTGAAATAAGTTTGGTACCCTGCAGTTTGAATAAGGTGGTCCAGAACTCGCTCAGAAAGAGAGGATCTCGGTCAAAGACAATAGATCTCGGCGGCCCATGGAGTTTGCCGACGGTCTCCCAAAAGACAGAAGCCACCTTAGCAGCTGTGTATCGTGGTGGTAAGGGGGCAAAATGCGCACCTTTGGTCAAACGGTCACAGACAACAAAGATGGTGGTGTACCCCGACGATGGAGGCAAATGGGTGATAAAATCCATGCTAAGGTCAAACCAAATCGCATCCGGAATGGAAAGTGGCTGTAACAGCCCATAAGGTGCGTGATTCACTGCCTTAATCTTTTGACATATCTCAAGTTCCGGATATACGTCCTAACATCTTTTCTTACTGTTGTCCAAGTGAAATTGGCACAAAGACGCACCAAGGTCCTATGGTTACCAGCATGAACCCCAAACTGGACGAGTGAAACTCGGCAAGGAGCAAAGGGATTAGCGTGGACCCAGCTGGAATGAAAAGACGTCCACGGTGGTACAAGAGAGAATTGTGAAGTTACCAATGAGGCCAAGTGGAACTATCTGTTTGTATTTCAGTGATGATTTTAGTAGCATAGGGATCATTTGCTAACTCTGTTTATAATAAGGAACCATACTTAGAAACAGGGCCCGTAAGGACTGCAAGGTGAGGGTTGGAGCCCCACATAACATGGTCTGGACGTCTGGATAAGGTATCAACAGCCTTGTTTGTTTTTCCAGACTTGTAAACAATCGAGTAATCATATCCCAGTAGTTTGGATAAAAACTGCTGCTGTTCAGGGGTCTGAATCACCTGAGTCATTAAACAATGGAGACTCTGGTGGTCCGTTCGGATAATAAATGGGGCCCCCAATAAGTATTGACGCCATTTCGCTACTGCAGACGTCAAGGCAAACAATTCACGGATATAAGCGGATTTTCGTTGCATTAGTGGCGACAATTTCCTGCTGAAGAACGCAAGTGGGTGGTCCTGTTGAAGCAGGACTGCCCCAATTCCCACCCCTGAAGCATCAGCTTCAATAACAAAGGGTAAGGAAAAATTTGGCAGAACCAGTGTGGGTGCTATAATCAGTAATTCCTTTAATCTGTCAAATGCCTGAGAAGCTTTAAGGGACCAAGCAAAGCCGTCACGCGTCAGTAGATCAGTTAATGGAGCGGCAATGCTAGCATAATGCTCAATGAAGCGTCTGTAATACCCAGATAGACCCAAGAAAGCGCGAATCTGAGTCTGGGAATTAGGAGTGGGCCAATCCTTAACAGCTTGCACCTTAGCTGGGTCGGGTGTCACCCCTTCCTTGGATATAATATGGCCTAAGAAAGTCACAGAAGCAGCAGCAAAACTGCATTTAGACCTTTTAGCGAAGAATTGGTGGTTCCGCAATAACTGTAGCACCTGCTCTAGGTGGGTCAAGTGGTCCTGCAATGATGGGCTGTAAACTAAAATATCATCAAAGAAAACCACAACAAATTTACATAAAAATTCAGCAAAGATTTCATTCATAGTGGCCTGAAATGACGATGGGGCATTAGTCAGCCCAAAGGGCATCACTAAGAATTCGTAATGCCCATGATGAGTGCGAAATGTTGTCTTAGGAACATCATCAGGGTGCATTTTAATATGATGGTATCCTGAACGCAAGTCAAGTTTAGAAAAAATAGTAGCTCCATGTAATTCATCAAGGAGCTCATCCACTGTAGGAATGGGAAAATGGTCCTTGATAGTCACAGCATTAAGTGCCCGGTAATCCACACAAAACCGCCACGTTCCATCTCTCTTTTTAACTAACAGTACAGGTGAACTGAAATCAGAGTGGCTGGAGCGAATAACACCACTGTTTAACATCTCGTGTACCAATCGCTCAATCTCAGATTTCTGAAAGTGAGGATAACGATAAAGCTTAACCTGAATTGGTTTAGTATGTGGCAGCAACTTTATGTGATGATTGTGGGTCCTATCAGGGGGTAATGTCTGTGGAATGGTGAAAACATCCAAAAAGCGGTCCAAAAGCTGGGCTATGACAGGGTCCACGTGGGTGACTTCAGGTAGGCCCATAGTATCCTCTAAACCAACTTCCTTAGGAGTAGTAGCTGTGAAGCACATAAGGCAAGAAGTAAGTCCATCGTGTGCTGCTAATTTGGATAATTGGGACGAGGATATAGCAGTTGGATTAATAGTCATGTCACCTTGCAAGGTAATGGATGTATCGTGGATTGTAAAGGACATAGTCATTGTATTGTAATCCGTCAGAATGGGTCCCAGAGTGGCTAACCACTGAATGCCCAATACCACATCCGCTCCCTTAAGGTTCAATACAAATAGATCTGCCACAAATTTATGAGATTGTATTACTAATGAAACACTGTAGCAAGCCGCTGGACAAACCATGGATTCACCATTTGCCACTTGTACTTGAAATGGATTAATTGACTGGAGTGTAAGACCCAGATGGTTGGCCATACGAGATGATAAGAAGTTGTGCGTGCTACCAGAATCAATGAGAACCTGGACTGGCTGTCCATGAATGGAACCGAGCAATCTGAATGAACGAGAGGAGTGATGGCCAAACATGGCATTCAGGCTAATTTCTGGAATTGGTGTGGGTTTAATGACTGTCTCAGTAGTCAATGGGCTGTTGGGCTTAACCTCACAGTCAGACTCAATCTCCATCTCATCCTCTATGCCAGCAAAATAAAGAAGTGTAGCCTTGCCTTTACACTTATGACCAAACGTATAACGTTTGTCACAATTATAACATAAATTGCGATCCCTCTTAGCCTGCATTTCCGCAGGTGACAATCGGTGGATGGGAATGGCAGGTACTGCTTCTTGGGTGCGTGGTTTTGGTGGGCCCAACGTAGGAGTAGAAGGTAAGGCCTGTTGTTGAGAAGTGCGAGGAACCCAGGGTTTAGGAATGGGCTTCTCATATGCAAATTGGTCTTCAAACAACCGTGCGAATGCAAGGGAATCATGAAGGTCTGGTGGACGCATCGTCAACACAGCTCGACGGATTGGAGGTTTCAAACCACTAACAAACATACTCTTTAAGAGAGCTGGGGAAATATTGCGGACTTTGCTGGATAAACTTTCAAATTGGATCTGGTAATCAGTGACAGATCCAATTTGCGTCAATTTAGTGAGCAAGCCAGCGGCATCCTCATAATCAGTAAGACCAAACCTGTGATGCAAGGTAGTAGTAAAAGCGGCCCATGAGGTGCATAACCCATCCCGATTGAGACCTTGGAACCAACGAGCAGCCGGTGCATCAAGGTGAAAGGAAGCCAAGAGTAAGCGTTCACCATCCGGGATCTGATGGTACTGACAGTAACGATCCACGGCGAACAGCCAATCGGTGGGATCGCCGGTAGCGAAACGCGGAAACGCCAATCGAGGACGTTGAGCACGGGGTTGTTGGCAGTATTAGTGGAAGAAGAAGCATGACCCGAGGGGCTGGATCCCAGAATACCCACAGTAGTAGCGCAAATCGATTCAACCATGGTATGTAACTCAGAATGCAGATCGGACCTAAGTAAGTGAACCTGGTCACGTATCAGATCTGGGATAAGCAACTGTTGTTGCTGAAGTTCAGCAAGTTGATTTTGCAAATCACTGTGACGAGTGGTAACATTATCCGCCATAGTTGAGTGAAGAAAGTTCAATGAAAGCACTAATGTAGCGTTTGCTAAGAAGTGAAAGAGTCAGAGAGAGAAAGACTGAGAGAATTAAGAAGAGAGAGAAATTGTGAAAGCTTTTCTGGTCTTCTTTTTATTCATTACTCAGACTATATAATGTCTATTACAATAAGATTCTATAACCCTAATTAGCATTAAGCAACCCAATAATCATTCAGTCTCTTGGGCTGATTTGTTACCCTCTTGGGCCTTGTTGCCCTAAGCGGCCCATTCGCTACAATATTTTGGTTGAATTATTTTCCTATATGCAGTACTTTTTGATGTTTAATCTGTTGATATTTAACAAGTGTGTATGTGTGTTCCACCTGGCAGAATTAACTTCTTCGATTAATATAGTTTGTTGCTAGGGACATCAATATTCTAAATATGAGAATTGGTCGCATGCTGTTATATGCGAGACTTGCTAACTGCGGAACACAACAGAAAGGAAACAAAAAATTTATCTGCAAAAGGGAGATACTTCAACTTTTGTTTAATAATTTTACTTTGTTTAATATTTTTACTGTTTATCTTTAAAAAAAGAAATTGAATTCCTGAATAAGCAATCTCAAATTTGACAAGCTGGATTAGTATTATTGTGAATTGAATCATAAAGAGCATGATATATGTGAAGCATTAATTTGTTTTATAATCTGAGAATGATACCTGCTTGTTTGTATAACTATTCTTTGGGGAATTATTCTAAGATAACATTTGATGTGAATTCTGGAAATTAGATTCTAGTTTGAATTACAGGTGTGAGGATTGAGCCTAAACAAAAATAATTATTCAAAGAGGCCTCACTGTGACACCCTCTCTTGTATGCATCCAAGAAAGTTGTCTGCTAAGCAGATTAGAGTTCCAACATCATTACTTTAAATACTGAAAACGCATTTTTAAGTTAATAAATAGGCTCTTAAGTTGAAAATTGGTTGCTCACGAAAATCAGAGTGGAACTTTAAAAATACATAGCGTGCTGAAATTATTTATTCCTGAAAACCTTGCTATCTTGAAAAATTCGTATAAAATCGGGTTCAACAGATTAAAAAAATATTCTTTGCTATATAGAAAGAGCACATTTGGGGCTTCGCGTGCATATAAAATAATAGCAAATCGGAGGTCATTAGCCCCTCGAAACATAACTCACAAAGTGCTCGCAAAATAGTTTATAAAGCTGCTTCCAAAACGTTAAGAAATTGTTTTCGCAAACCGTATCCAAGATTTTTCCAAAGCACTAACTGATCATAAAAGTCTTAAAAAAGCATCGAAATTAAAGATGTTTCAACAGTAATCCAATCTTCCAAAATATTACATCAAATATCATAACAGCCGACATCCATAAGACAAGCAGACAGCAGCAAAAATTCTAAACAGCAGCAGTAACAGTCAATTTCCCAAAATAATTACTTCATCAGATGTCTTTCCATCCTCCTGCAATTTTATAAAAATTGCAGCCCCAAAGGGGTGAGAAAAATTCCAGTAGTGTGGCAATAAAACCAATAATGCAACAGTATTAAACTAGGCACAAAATCATAAACAGTCACTTCAACATATCCTTTTTCTTTTTCCTTATTGTCATATAATAGTGCGTATATAACGCCTTCCTTTGCGCTCATAGCACCGTCGTGCGCGCAATAACACAGTGGAGATCCCATAATTCGGCACCCTCAAAGGTGGATTCCAACTGTGGCCTATGCGGACGGATGCCAAGTGTCCCATACCCTGGTACCGGAGGGATGCCTATATGATGCGTGCTCAAACACATGGTTCTGTATATAACTATTCTAAATTTCAAGGCTAACATGAATTTGGTACATGCATGCCATGCTATGCTGTCACACACAAAACAGAAAAATAGATGCGGTATGATGTAAGATGCATGCTTATCATCATTTTCATATACGTTATGCTGCAACATAACAACTTTACCACATAATCAAATTACCAACAAGGCATTTTCATGGCAGAATACTTTCATCATACAGAACATAATAATTTTACGGAGTATGAAGCATCATGTGACAACTTCATACACTAGTCAATAGTCAAATTAGGTAATACCACATAACACTTGTGTGCCCAAATATAAATCAAACAGCAGCAAACTCAGCCCACACAATAAGGTTCACGTGCACCTAAGCAGGCAAGGTCAAAACATAATTTCAAACTCTGATTCGTATAATTTACAATTAATATCAATGCTCCTTAATTCATGCACATGATCGGTTTCATGTTTCTCATAACGGATCATTTTCTGACTTCATGCCAATTCTTCTAAATTGTAACAGTACAAAATCCTAGGTTCTTCCTGCACACCAATTCGGTTTTTCACCATGCTTTTACTCTAAACTGTTTTCTGGTTTCACATTAAATTACCAAAGAGTAACAGTGTATAATTACAACATATGCAGAATCGGGTTTTAACATTCAAAGGATGTTTGTGATATTTATTTACATGCCCACTCTCTTAGTCTTAGGGGTGCGTTAAAGTGGCATACATCATGATGTTAAATTCATTTAATTCACATAGGGTTGATACTGAATATATTCCTAAACTCCCCATTACATTCAGATTTATTTTCTTAGGCTAAAAGTGCTCATGATGTATTTATATTTTTTTGTCACATAATCATTCCCACTAAACCATGGGTGTGCTAGAGAACTTATAAACAGGCTGCCCATTAACTTCCTCAATGCAAAGCCAGGCATATAACTTATAGGGTTTATCATCTATCATTTAACATGACCAAAAAAAACTTTCCTACACTCACAACATTTTGTGGGGCCCGCAGCAAAATAAAAAAAAAAATTCTGACACGTAAAACGAATCTCTATAACATTACACAATCACTTTTCCTACAACATAACTCTTATAAAACCCTAACTTATATTAACAACAACTCAACACTTTTACAAGAGTTCTTTCCCAAACCCACACTCGGTTTCCACCTTGTACAAGTGCAACAAAAATCCAGTTTTCACAATCTTCTGCACAAGATTCAGAGGGCGATAAAAGGAGCCTTTTAGCATGCTGATCGTTTAAATTTAATGCATGCAGAATTTTAATTACTTTGGTTACTCAATTAAACAGTCCACAAAATAAACAAGGAGCTATATTCCAAGTTTACAGAAATTCCATATTGCTTTACATGGCTCAAAACCAAGGCTGTACGTAAAGGGCAGAAACAGAGCAGTGAGACGACTAATGAAGACATTATCCTAACACACTAGAGCAGGCCAAAACAGAATCAGTGAAAGGAAAGGCTTGAGGTTGGCTTACCTCTTCTTGAAGATACACCATCGGTTCAAGAAAACAAGCAGTACCATAGTCTCCAAAAATTGTGCTAAGGTCCTCCTCCACTCTACTCTCCAATGATTTTGATAGGCACCATTTTAATACAGCAAACACCAGTCAGGAGATGCGCACCATTGTTGACCAAGAGAGGGAGAAGGAGACATCTTCTCAGACACGTGGGACTCTTGGGAGAGAAAGGAGACAGAAGAAGACACCTCAGTGGCTTGAGGACTTCATAACACCAGCACGTGGCTGAGTGTGGATAATTGGGCCGATGAAGTGATATTGGGCTGGTTGAGCACAGCCTAGTATGTGTGAACCTTTTCTATTAAATAATGTAAATGGGCTTCTGGCATTCTAAGCCCATCGTATACTTTCTTGTCATTTACCATTCTGATTTCCATATAACCACAGTAGGGTCCACCAGAGGGTTGTTAGCGAAATTGTTGTAACCACTTTCTTCTTCCATCTTACGAATATCTTCTGGAGTAACCGGCATACTCGAAATTGCCGTTGATAATATCAGATTTCCAGTATTTCCTTTCAGTAATTGTTATCCAATTTGTAGTTTCTATCAATTTGGTGCATTTCATTGAGAGAAACTTCCACATCATACATGGCGGAGGGAACTCGTTCAGCGGTGAAAACAAATATGATGGAGGAGTGCATCACTAGGCTCACAAGACACGAGGAGCAGTTCAGTGCTATGGGAGAATTACTCAAAGGCATGAACCTCAAACTGACTTTAATGGAAGTTAAATTAGATCAGAACAAAAAAAAAAAATATGAAGGCAAAAGTGAACAACATAATGAAGAAGGGTTGAGTACTTTTTTTTGGTAATAATGCTTACAAGTCAGTCAAATTTTCGGTGCCTCGTTTTGCTGGAGGAAACCCGGAACCCTGGATCCACAAGATTCAGCAATTTTATGGATTCCACAACCTACCCGACGGTGATAAGCTCACACTGACATCCTTCCAAATGGATGGCGCAGCCGAAGAATGGTTCCATTGGATGGAACGGAGTCAGAGATTAACCACTTGGAATGCTTTTGTCACAGCCTTACGATCACGATTTGGTCCTTCCAAATATAGGGATCTCAGAGGAGAATTAGGAAGGCTAACACAGAATTCCACAGTAGAAGAATATCAAAGGAGATTTGAATAGCTATCAAATCAGATCATAGGTATAGACGATCTTACCTTACAAAGTTACTTTGAAAATGGACTCAAGACGGAGATACGAAAAGAAGTCAGATTACATTTGCCAGAATCATTGGGAAATGCAATTGAACTGGCCAAGGTAGTTGAGGATAAGTTGAATGACCGAGCTCCAACACGATATGGGTACCAGAAAATTACAAACAATGGTCCTGCGGTGGCGAACCAATCAGGTCTGTTACTGACTCCCTCAAAAAGTATGACGAACACTGCTGGATCGTCAAGGAACGCTATTCCCATCAAGCGTCTGTCAGCTGCTGAAATGATGGAGAAAAGAGAAAAAGGACTCTGTCAAGGTTGTTGAATCGCAATTCGTATCGTGAATCGTTCGGCTGTTTTTTAGTATCGTGAATCGTGAATCGTATCGAATCGTAAGATTCATAAACAAATTAAAAATAACTAAAAAATGTATAATATAATATAAATCCAAATTAAAAAAAAAAAACCCAAATACCAAAAATCCAAAATAAATAAGTAACCAAATCTAAAACCAATTATTCTCATATTTCAAGACTAATATTATCACTATCACTATCAGCATCTACTATTGGCATATCTAGTCCTTCATCTTCTCCATTAGTAGAGTCATTTGACTCATCTCCGATATCTTGTTCAACAATTTGAGGTTCTTTGCCTTTGCCTCTATCATTCCTATCATCTTGAAGATTTCGAGGACCTACAAATATATATATGTAAATAAATATATTAGGTAAGGTATTTGATTAAAAAATAATTATATATGCAAATATACCTCTCTTTCTCTTTTTGCTTTGGTCTCCTTCATCAGTGTCGAAGCACTCATGAACATCCATCCAAGACTCCTCATCCATTAGGTAAGGCTCCTCTTGCTCAGTAATCCATTCCTCGTCGGAATCTAAATCTGATAAGCAGATAGGATCATATGTGTCTCCTTTTTCCTCCCTTTGTTTTTGCCTAATTTCAAGTTGAAGGTTGTATATAACAAACACAAGAGCATTCAACCTTTGTTGCTCTAAACGGTTTCTTCTCTTAGAGTGAATTTGATCAAACACACTCCAATTTCTCTCACACCCTGTAGCACTGCAAGTGAGGCTTAGAATACGAATAGCTATTGTTTGTAGCTCTTTGCAGTCTTCTCCAAAACTATTCCACCATAAAGCTAGCACAACACAAGTAATATTGATAAATAAATATTTGGTTAATGACTTTTTTTTTTGAAAATCAAAACATCAATTTAATCAATAAACAAAAGTAAATGATTACCAGGTTGCTTCCTATCTCTAGTTGCAATTGCTAAACTATTTCCAAAGAGTCCCTCAGCCCTATCAAATTTCTCAATTTGGGAATCAATTGTGATCCTTGTTTCAATATCAGGACACATCTTCTCCAATGTCTTCCATAAACCAGTTTTAACCTCACGATCTGGGTTAAACTTTGGGTCATAGTGGAACCTATATAATTATTATAAATTTAGAATAAGGCTTAATAATAATTCAATTATCAAATATAAAGAATTTTATAAAAATATATTTTATAAAAAAAATACTTACTTTGGGTTAAGAAAATATGCTGCTGCATGAAGAGGCCTATGAAGTTGTAAATCCCAACGCTTGTCAATGATTTCCCATACATCCTTATATCTCTTTTCCTCATGATTAAAACTCTTTGCTATTTCTTCCTTTGCTCTATCCATAGCCTCATAAATGTATCCCATTGCAGGTTTTGAATCACCATCCACAAGTCTGAGAACTTTCACAAGAGGAGACACAATTTTCAAACAATAATGTATTGATTTCCAAAACCTTTTATCAGCCAAAACAACATTTTCTGCAAATTTGGCTTCCGGCCTAGAGGAATAAGCACTATTAACCCATTTTTCAGATGCAAACATAGATCGAAGTGCAGTCTTTTGTTTCAAAATTGACTGCATTGTCAAAAATGATGTAGAACCTTGTTATTGCTGGCCTAGCTAACTCTTTACCTTTGGAAAAGGTTCTATATAAATTCAACACCCATGTGTGCCTATAAATGAAAGTTGTAATTTTTTTTGCTTTCCAAATGGTATTATAGAACACTGTAATGCCACCAATATCTTCCAAAATCAAATCAAGACAGTGGGCTGCACAAGGTGACCAAAAGAGTTGCTTTCTTTTATCCATCAACTTTTGTCCAGCAGATACAAGGGCTGAAGCACTATCTGTCACTACTTGAACGACATTCGCTTCTCCAATTTCCATCACCATCTCATCAAGTAATTCAAACATTTTTTCAGCATCTTTAATAAGACTGCTTGTATCAACAGATTTTATAAAAACAGTCCCTCTAGGACTATTAACAAGAAAATTAGTAAGAGATCTACCCTTTCCATCAGTCCATCCATCAGACATCAGTGTACAACCAGTTTTCTTCCATTCCAGCTTATATTTATCCAAATTAGCATGGACTAAATCAACTTCTTTCTTCAAGTATGAAACCCTCACTTCATGATAACTTGGTGGTTTTAAGCCTCTACCATATTCACTAATATATTTCACCATATTAATAAATATTGGACTCTTTACTAAATTAAATGGCAATGCATTGCCATATATGCATCTACAAATATCTCGAACTACCAAATCTCTATCCTTCACCATTGAATTCAAAGTTTGTTGTTTCGTTGTAGATGAGCTACTTCCACCTTTTTTATTAATCATAAAACTATCCATGCTCCCCTTTTTTTGTGAATCTTTATCATCAAAGCACTCTAGTTCATCATCATTGCTTGCAGCTTCCAATATTTTTATAAATAGATTCCTTATCTCTTCTGGCACTTGTTGACATGGAGCAACTTCTTTGTGTGTTCCAGCAAGATGATGCTTCATTCTAAATGCTCCTCCCCACATTGTTTTGGGACAATAGTTACATTTGACATTCAACCTATTGCCAAGAGACTTACAATGATCCCATGATATATCCTTTTGTTTTTGAGATTTTTTCTTTGGAGCCATTTTTGTTGCTTCTGTACAAGAGAAAAAAATTAAAGATGTGCACAAAAAAAAAAATCACTTTACTGAAGCCACGTTATAGCTATTTAAATAAGTTTAAATATATGTAATATAGCTATTTAATCAATTTTCATTCAATCAGCTGCAGTATAGCTATTTAAATATATTTCACTAATTCACTTTATAGCTATTTAAATATTCAATTTACTTCATAGCTATTTAAATATCCTTTTGTTGCTTCTTTGGAGCCACGTTATATCCCACATTATTGCTATTTAGTATTTAGTTTACAATTTTATATATTCACTTTACTGTACTTCAAAAAAAAAAAAAATTGTTCACTTTACATGGGAACCAACACGTTCGGATCTGATGACGTGCAAGTGCAGTAGATTTACAACAATACAAATGAGATGACATTGATATATAATATAATTATAATATAAGATATCGGAGATTAGATTTCAACACGTTTGTTGCTTCTGTACGTTTGTTGCTTCTGTACGTTATAGCTATAAAGAATTCAACACCACTAAAGCTTAGATTTTTAATATTCTAAAAAGTAAAAAGCTTCTTCTAGAGACATGTATCACACATTACCATACCCACAGCCACAAATCGACAGCTGCCCAGAGAATCAGAGATATTTTGTAATATTTTAATATATTTGAAAGACTGAAGAGTTTTAAAAGCTGAAAGAATGAACAACTAAAATTCTTATAGATGAGAAGCTGAAATAAGAATACCGTGCTCTACTCTCCGTTTTCAGCCTTCAACTTTCTGGCTTTGCAACGAGGAGTCTCCAACTGCGCTTCTTCTCCGATTTCAACTCTCTGCAACGAGGAGTCTCCCACCTTCAAGAACCTTCAAAGCCTCTTCTTGATCTTCTATATAAAAACTCTCATCTCTCTGTTTTTTGTTTTGTTTTCCTTTTTGTTCTTTCTCAATTTTGTTGTTTGTTATTATATAAGATTCAGATGGGATTTTAAATCCCAAATTTTTCTGAAGCAAAACAACTCTTCGGATTACGTTTTTAATCTTTTCAACTTAAGCGACCGTTGGTTTTTTTTTTAAAACCTGAATCGCAAATTTGTAGCGATTCACGATTCGCAACTGGATCGTACGATTTAAACGATTCTTTGTTCCGATTCTGACCATAAACGATTCAGGGATGCGATTGGGATCGTTTTTCTGGTGTATCGTATCGTATCGCACGATACGTATCGCGTATCGTGCGATACTAACAACCTTGGACTCTGTTATTATTGTGATGAGAAGTTCAGTAGAAGTCATGTCTGCAAAGGAAATATGTTTCCGCTACTTGCATGCTATGGATGGGCAGTATTCTTCTAGAACCTTAAGATTGAAGGGAACCATCAATAAACTTCCTGTACAGGTATTAGTGGATGGAGGATCAACACATAATTTTGTGCAGGAAATGATGGTAAAATTTCTGGGTTTGGAGGTGCAACCGGTTGCTCAGTTTAAGGTGCTGGTAGGGAATGGAGCTAGTTTAATGTGTAAGGGAGTTTGTCATCGGGTTGGGCTAGACTTACAAGGGCACAAATTTTCTTCTGATCTTTTTGTTCTTACTATCCAAAGAGCAGAAGTTGTAATAGGGGTGCAGTGGTTATCTAAATTTGGTAATGTGACTACCAACTACAAACAGTTGGTCCTGAAATTTGCAAAAGAAGGCAGGATGATTAAGCTACATGGAGAACCGCGGATACAGGTGGAACCAATCGAATTACATCAGCTGAGAAGACTCAATAATTCCAATGCTGTAGCAACTTATTTTCAACTGCAGGCCGTAGAAGTGCAGCCCTCATTTGACACACATACTGGCGATCAGTATCATTCATCCATACAAGCTATGTTGGAAGAATATGAAGATATTTTTGCTACACCCAAGCAACTGCCACCAGCAAGATTGGAAGACCACCGAATCCATCTCGAACCTGACACCAAGGCAGTAAATGTTAGACCCTACAGGTACCCTTATTTTCAAAAATCTGAAATTGAAAAAATGGTAAAAGAAATGCTTGAAACAAGTGTTATTAGACCCAGCTTGACTCTCTTTTCATCCCCTGCCTTATTGGTGAAGAAAAAGGATGGGACATGGAGATTCTGTGTGGATTATCGAGCCCTCAATCAAGTTACCATACTCAACCGATTCCCAATACCTACAGTGGATGAGATGTTGGATGAACTTACTGGAGCCGTGATCTTCTCAAAGATGGACTTACGTTCGGGGTACCATCAAATCAGAATGGCACCGGAGGATGTCTACAAAACAGCGTTTAGGACTCACCAAGGACATTACGAGTTTGTGGTAATGCCCTTTGGACTTACGAATGCCCCAGCAACATTTCAGGGCATTATGAACTCAGTTCTAAAGGAGTTCCTACGCAAATTTGTCATCGTATTCTTTGATGACATACTGATATACAGTAAATCATTGTGGGAGCATGTAGGACATCTCAAGACAGTCATGGATTGTCTTAGGCAACATCAATTGTATGCCAAGAAATCCAAATGTGCATTTGCTAAAGAGGAAGTGGAATACTTAGGTCACCTGGTGGATGCAAATGGGGTTCGGCCAGATGTGGGCAAGATTAAAGCCATCATAGAGTGGAGTAAGCCCACTACTATTAAACAACTGCGCGGGTTCTTGGGGTTGGCTGGCTATTACCGCAAATTTGTTAGCGGATTTTCTCAAATTGCAGCCCCATTGACGGCATTACTCCACAGAGATGCCTTTATCTGGAATGATAGAGCCGCACAAGCCATGTTAGACCTAAAGACAGCCTTGTCGAATCCACCAGTTTTGGCACTTCCAGATTTCACCAAGAAGTTTGTTTTGACTACTGATGCTTCGGGGATTGGGGTGGGGGCAGTGCTAAGCCAAGATAATCGGCCCATTGCCTATTTCAGTAAGAAACTAAATCCTAAAATGCAACAAGCATCAACCTATGTGCGGGAAATGTTTGCTATTACGGAAGGAGTGTCCAAGTGGAGGCAGTATCTTCTAGGAGGTCCATTCATTATTAGGACCGACCAGAGGAGTATCAAGGAAATGATGGGGCAAGTTATTCAAACCCCGGAACAACAACGCTTCTTAGTCAAGCTGCTGGGTTTTGATTACACCATAGAGTACTATCCGGGTGCCGCAAACAAGGTAGCTGATGCTTTGTCTCGCCAATCCGAAGGGGAATCAGTACCACTACTGGGAGATGCATGTACACTGGCCATCACCACAGTAACTTCTACCCTGCTTGAACAAATAAAAAAAGAGGTTCAGGCTAATACAGAACTGATTCAGTTAAAAGACAAGATTGAAAGGGGGGCTGACGGTTACGAGCATTACACGGTGAGAGAAGGGCTTATACTCTTTAAAGGGAGGATCACACTGGCCTCTAAGTCTGAGCTGCGTACTGTCATCCTTCATGAGTTCCATTCATCTCTAATCGGTGGCCACGGAGGGTGAAGACGACGTTGCAAAGAATACTCCCCATATACTATTGGCCAAACCTGAAGAGTGACGTACAGGAGTTTGTGAGGACATGCCCCATATGCCAAGCAACGAAGTACCAGCCACTATCTCCCGCAGGCCTACTTCAACCTCTACCGATACCACTCGCGATTTGGGAGGAATTGTCCATGGATTTCATCACGGCGCTTCCCAATTCAGAAGGAAAAGCGGCCATATTGGTAGTGGTCGATAGACTCTCCAAGTACGCCCATTTTGTAGCACTACCACCGAATTTCACAGCCACAAAAATTGCCTCAGTCTTTGCGGACAACATTTGTCGATTGCACGGCATTCCTCGCTCCATTATATCTGACAGGGATAGTATCTTTGTTAGCAAATTTTGGGCAGAATTGGCTCGTCTGAGTGGAACCAAGCTTTGTTATAGCACAGCCAACCACCCTGAGACAGATGGACAAACAGAGGTTACAAATAGGGGCCTGGAGCAAAATTTGCGCTGTTATACAATGGAATCACCACGACAATGGGTTCACTACTTACCTTGGGCGGAGTTTTCGTACAACACCGCATATCATTCTTCCATTGGGGCTTCTCCCTTTAAGATTGTGTATGGCCGAAGCCCTCCCACCATTCCACCATATGAGGGTACTGCTTCATCTGTGGAAGCTGTTGACGAGTTATTGACACGAAGGGACACCGTGATACGTCAGCTGAGGGAAACCTTGCATCGGACTCGCCAAAGGATGAAGGCTCAGGCGGACAAGAGCAGAAGAGATGTTCAATTTCAGGTGGGGGACTTGTTTTGGTCAAGCTCCAGCCCTATCATCAACGCTCCGTCCGCAATCACACCTTCTCCAAGCTCCGCCGTCGCTTTTATGGTCCTTTTCCCATCACCGAACGCCTTGGCCAGGTAGCCTACAAATTGCAATTGTCGGAACAGTCTCGGATTCACCCGGTGTTCCATGTATCACTGCTCAAGCCGTTTCGTCAGAATCCTTCCTTCCATGCCACCCCTCTTCCCCCTGTCAGCTGGGATAACCACCCTATCACAACGCCGGTAGCAGTGCTTCGTACCCGCGTCCTCCAACATGGGCAAGAGGAGATTTTGCAGCTCTTGGTACAATGGCTGGGCCTTCCGTTAGAGGATGCTACTTGGATCTCCTATGATGAGTTCCGCCAGGCCTTTCCAAGCTTTGATCTTGAGGACAAGATCATGTCTTCAAGGGGAAAGGGAACTGATAGGCACCCTTTTAATACAGCAAACACCAGTGAGGAGATGCGCACCATTGTTGACCAAGAGAGGGAGAAGGAGACATCTTCTCAGACACGTGGGACTCTTGGGAGAGAAAGGAGACAGAAAAAGACACCTCAGTGGCTTGAGGACTTCATAACACCAGCACGTGGCTGAGTGTGGATAATTGGGCCGATGAAGTGATATTGGGCTGGTTGAGCACAGCCCAGTATGTGTGAACCTTTTCTATTGAATAATGTAAATGGGCTTCTGGCATTCTAAGCCCATCGTATACTTTCTTGTCATTTACCATTCTGATTTCCATATAACCACAGTAGGGTCCACCAGAGGGTTGCTAGCGAAATTGTTGTAACCACTTTCTTCTTCCTTCTTACGAATATCTTCTGGAGTAACCGGCATACTCGAAATTGCCGTTGATAATATCAGATTTCCAGTATTTCCTTTCAGTAATTGTTATCCAATTTGTAGTTTCTATCAGATTTCCATCTTAGTTGCAAGCAAGGGAACACTTATATTAAGAACCGCAGAGAACTTAGAGAGACAAAAGGCATGAAAACATCCTACCTACTAGACTGAAATAAACAGTGCACCAAGGAAACATAACAGTGGCGTCGGTTTTGGTCCCACTTTGAATGCGATGGAGGCCACACCAAATCGATCCGGGTCCATGTGTGCCCAAGGAGGAACTCGGTCAAAACCTACTAAGGAAGAAAAGGCAGTACAACGATGAGCTCTCCACCTCCTTGGTGATGGACGCACGGCTGGAAGGGGAAGGAGAGGTCACCGATTCTGCATGTAGAGGGACTCTTCATCAACCTACTCTCCATGGTAATACAAATAATTCCGTAATTTAATTTAACTCCATCCTAAAGCAAACATTTATATAATCCGACGGCAAGTACTCTACCACATTCCTAATTGCAATTTAAATAGGTTCCTAATTAGACGGGATGTTACACTCACTGTAGTAGTTTTTCTTGAACTTGAACTGTTTCTCTGGCTTGCATGCATGACTGATATGATAAGGGCACTTATTCTTGTTAGCTTAGAGCCAAATCGCCTACCTGGAAAGAAAATCCATTGTTAACCTCTTTTGAGCCTGAAACCAATTTGTTCAAAAACCTTATGAATTTACTTAACCATGTTTCACTGACACACCTTGAGAGAGATTGAAATGCTGATTCCAAGAATTAGAATCAAGGTCCTTCTCAGAGAAGAAAAGGTTAAATAAATGAAAGAGAAGAATGGTCTGAGAAAATTGAAAATGTAGCTCAGAAGAGAAAAGAAAACAGAAGGCAGAAAAGGTATTGAAAAAGGGAAAAAAATCCCAAAAATGTCAAAATGACAGATTTAAAGAGCTGAGAAGGGGTTAATGTAAAAAAAAAAAAAAAAAAAAAAAAAAAAAACCTTAGGATTTCAGTCTCTCCAAATTTATCAGCCTCTAACCAAAAGATTCTTACCCCCAAACCAAGCCAAGTTATAACCTATCAAAGACCTTTTGATCAGTCTATGCATGGTAAATGGGTTCCTCACTTTTAGGAACTTGAGAATATGTTCAAGATCATAGAATTGCTGCTACCTTGATGGAATGAGTGCAGAAACCTCAGACACTGAGTGATGAGAATGTATTTATCTGGTGAGGAATACTCAAGCTAGGATCTAAGATCTTGATACAACTGAAGAGCATTATTATGAAACTTGTACCATGCAGATATACATGCATAGCAGTTTGATTTCTTAAGAAAGGTTATGTTCATGTGTTTCTTCACAGAGTTCATCTTCCTCTTCTTTTTAATTTATTACATTGCTGAGGACATCAAAGTTCAAAATCTGGGAATTGTTTGATGTGCCTTCAGCACATTGGTAAATTCAAGCTAAAAAGAGGAAGATTATTGGCTAATCCTTAGTAAAAAAGCAGCGTTTATGGTTGTTTACTTAAATTCCAATTTCAGGATTGTTCAACTGATTTTATGCTTATTTTATAGGGGAATCAAACAAATCTGGAGCAAAATAAGGATCTGCCAAAATGAAGACCCACGCTCA
Organism: Gastrolobium villosum; assembly: GCA_032173675.1. Taxonomy (NCBI): domain Eukaryota; kingdom Viridiplantae; phylum Streptophyta; class Magnoliopsida; order Fabales; family Fabaceae; genus Gastrolobium; species Gastrolobium villosum. Next base: position 218,256 of record JAVKPL010005704.1, read on the forward strand.
CAGCGTGGATGTCACGCTGGTGGCGTGAAGAATCAGAGGCTTCCACGCTCACAGCGTGGATATCACGCTGTTGGCGTGAAATCATCTTTCTACCCACGCTCACAGCGTGGATGTCACGCTGATAGCGTGGGAGTTCAGAGGAATCCACGATCTTGGCGTAGATCTGACGCTGAGAGCGTTAGTTGCGGAAGCACAGCACCGTAGGTTACAAGGGTAATTTTGGAAGAGGAAAAAGGAAGAATATAAAAATAGAACTCAGCACACTTTAGGGTTAATTCGGACCTGGAAGAGACCGTCGCTGCTGAGAGAGTTCTGGATCTGCGTTCTTCATTCTTCATCTTTTTCTCTTGTAATTTATGTTTCTTTCTGAATATTGGATTTTAGCCATGACAATGGTCGGCCAAGTTCTTTTTATTGTAGTCAAGGTCACGATCCATATATGAACCTTTGATACGAATGATTGAATTACATTTTTCGTTTATTTAATATACTTTATCTTTACCTTGTGCGTATTGTTATTATTTCTGTTAGATCTGATCACCCTAATAGGAGATAATAATTTGGGAATTAGGGCTCGCAATAGGAATGTTGGGGTTTTGATTCTGAAGGGGAGTAAGATAACGATCTATGCATGTTCTAGGGATAGACTTGTATAGATCGCAGTCGTTGGATTTATCGGCTTAATGCTTAATTTCATGCGGGATTGCTAAGGGATTAAGGGTTCCAATTGAATTAAAGGGTTAAATCACCAAGGGATTGGGATTTAACTAATTATTTTGAGATGATAATTTGTCTGAGTTATTAAATTGAATGAATATTGTAAATCAATCCATAGTAAAAAGTGGGATCATTTGGTGAGTGTATCCTGGCTGCAGTGTTTTCTCAATTCTTTTTAAAAAAGCACTCATTCTCATTTTTATTTTTATTCTCTTAAACAAAAATATAAAAACAAGTCTTTACTTTTATTTTTATTGTTACTCAATCCATTCAAAATTTTACCAACAACAATCAAGTTTTCCAACTTAAGGGGACTGGTTATCGTAATACTTGGTTTACAATCCCTGTGGAGATGATACTCTACTTACTTCTATATTATTTGTGCGATCGGTATACTTGCCGGTGAGCATCACAATCCTACCATTAACTCATCCAATTATTCAACAACTCAATTACACAATCCCATAACATCCCAATTCCACTAATTCAAATTTTCCTAAGTTATAACTCAATTTTCACCAATAATTTTTATGACATCAGTCACTCTATCTATGCTACTTTTATCTAATACACAATCTCAATTTGAGCTCTCTAACTACATCAATCACACAAACATGCTCTAGGTTTCATGAAATTTGATCTATCAATTCAACCAATAACAGGTATTAAAACTTACCCACAATCAAGTCCCAAGACTCCTCCAAGTGATCCCCAAGCAATGGCTTGAGCAAACAACTACAAAAATCCCAAAATTCTTGTCAAATTCGTGGCTGGTTTTGGCCCTTTTCTCTCAAATGAGAGGGTTTTAAGGAAAATTAATCAGTGGGATGTGTTCGGATGGTGACTTCCAACAACTTTGTTCACAAACTTTTCTTGATTCGGGGTTATATTGAAGGAGTTATGAGGAAGAGAAGGTTTGAAGCACAATTTCCATGGAGGAGGGGGAGATTTTAGCCTTGAAGAGAGAGAGGGGGGGAAAGGTGATGATGAATAGTGGACTTGGTCCATGTGGACTAAGTCACTTAAGTGAGGTGGGCCCCACCGCCACTTTACGCGATTTCAAACTAATTCAAATCTCCCGCCTATTCCGCTAAACGTCCATAATTTCATAACCTATTTAGAAAATCTAATTTTTAAAATTAACCATTGTCCTTTAATTGCCCTTGATAAGATGAATCCGGAGTTTTCCGGTCGTTCGGAGAATCGCAGTTTTAAGTTGTTATGCGCGCCGTGGGCACGCTTCCCCAGACTCACTAATTTCCATCAATTTTCCTCAGAAATCATATTTCCTAGTCCTATAAAGCATTTATAACTTATATCCAAACCTAAAGCTCAAAATTCAATCGGCATGCTTTATGGTGCACCTGTACCTCGACATTTTTACTCGGTAAAAATACTATTCACCGAATTTTCAGAAACTTGCCTAACCACTCAATTTTTCGTTCTGAATCCATTTCCAGGGTTATTTTTATCATTTGAGACCTCCTACTCAATTTTACCTTCCTAGGATTATGTGTTTGGCTTGTATTTTGACCTAATTTTCAGGATTTTCACTAATCCTTCCCTTTAATCCATATTTAATATATTAATATGAGTTTTAGAAATGTGAGGTGTTATAACAAGAGGCATGGGGTGAGTCGAAGAATGTCAACTAGGGGTCTGTTGCATCCGGAAGGGGTGGTGGATGTATTTCGGGCGGTTGGATGTTACCTTTGGTGACCTGGATGTGGAGGGGCAGGCAACTGTGCTTCGAGCTGATGATGAACAGAGCAGGAGTGGGCAGGGGCGGCAACGAAATCATTCTATGGTTGTGGGGCATCCAGAACCATGTACGACCCTTGAGTCTGGACGGGTGCATTATTTGTTGGTACTGTGTAGCCATGGAACAATATTGCGGCGGCCAATGATGGCATGGGATGGGAGCCACCAGCTTGGTGAGTGTAAGCTCTATGTGGATATCTGGTGAAAATTGGTACTCCAAGGTTATTGTAAACGAAGACTGGTTAGCTTTGTTAAGGTTGGGGTGCTTGTTGATGGATGGCAAGAGCAGCATGTTGGGCTGCTGTTACTGGTAAGGGCATGACATATTGGAAAGCTAGTAGGGGTGGTTGGGCTGGGACAGAGCTCTCACCGTGGGCTTCTTGTGCAATTAGCTGGTTGCCTACATGAGCAGCTTGTCGAAGGTGGGCGATCTCGCTTCGCATTTCTTCCCTGGCGTGATTGGTATTTAGATCTACGGCAGATGGTAGGATGTCTGGCGTGGGTTGAGCTGCTGGAAGGGCTATCGCAACTGCACGCGGAGTTGGAGCTAACTGTATTGATGGTGGGGAACTGGAGTGCACAGTTTGGAGGTGTCCTTCAAGGGTGGTTGCCCTGGGTTGATAAGTCCTCCGGGGGGTGACTGCCATGTGGCGTTTGATCAGAATGTTCTGGAGTTTCGGGCTTTCTTAGGATCTCCAGCAAGATAATGGGAATTAGAGTTTACAATTTCCCACAGACGGGGCTAATGTACCGTTGAGAGTTGTAAGCCCAATATGTTCCCTTGGAGGGGATGCATATCACTATATAGGCATTGCCGCTAACGAAGGTAGAGACCAAGTTAAACGGCAACGTCCCAAGTATGAAGTCGGAATCCGCAAAGATGGGGTGTGTGTGTGTTATAGCAAGGGCTTGAGAAAATGGCAGAGTAACGGTACATAAGATGGATCCCCTTGCCAGGTGATGGAGAGTTATTTATAGGGGGAGAAGATGTTCTGTTCACATGGAAGAGCGAGCCGGGTCAACTCTCCTTGGGGAGCGCCATGGGCGCCTGACATTGTTGCAGCGACAACAATGTAGTCCCAGCTATGTTGTGGCAGTCACTGTTGTTGTAGCTGTGGAGGAGAAACTTCCATTTAGGGGGTCTGGGGAGACTATCTAAGGGAGATAGTATCCCAAGATAAGACATTTTGGTGTCTTACTTTAGAGACACTGCTCTGTGGGAACAAAAGGGAGGGAGGGTTTATAACCCTTGGTCAGCCAGACTGACATGGATGACAGGAGAGGGTTTGAGCCTGCCTTAATGGGCCAACCGATTATGGACCATCCAGAACAGGTGGCTATTTACGAGATTGCAAGAATGTTAGGAAAGAAAAGAAATTCAGCAAGGATAAAACAACTTTCGTTAACACTGAAAACAGATAGCAAAGGTAAAGGAACTTAAGTATTTGTTGTCGATGGACAACAAGAATAAAGAGAAAGAAGGGTGCACAGTATGGCATTTTCGTTGTTGTTGTTATTGTTGTTTTTTTTATTTATTTACATTTTTATGTTTTATAATTATAATATTTCAAAACAAGGAAAAAAAACTTAAAAATTTGTAAAAGTTGGTATTATCAATATTTAAAAATATTAATTAAATGTTCCCTAATTTAAACTTTTATATACTAAAGATAGAGACACAAGATTATGTTTATCTATTTACTGCACAATTCCAACTCATTAGCATACATTCTTATACACATTCAAAGCTCTTAACAAGAACGCAGACTAAAAGTTAAATTCTGAATCTTCCCACTAGTACAAATATCCTTATGATGTATTGAAATTTATCCAAAGCATCCAGAAACTATGAAATCAATAACTTTAGCGACAAAGACAGCTAAAGCTATGGACAACAGATCAAATCGCACTTTTATAGTAACATTTAATAATTTTTAAAAGACGATGAAACTAATCACTCATATTTATTAAATAGAGATCAATTATTTGTTTCAAAAAATTTATAAAACATGATAAAAATAAATTAAAGTGATATATTTATAATCATCAATGAAAAGATATCAACTAAAAAATAAGTAAAATGTAAAATCATTAACAAAAAAAACCACATATTTAGGCATTCACTTGTCATCACAATTATTGCAGGAGCAAAAATGTTAACCAGGGCCATCGATCATATCCTCTCTAGTCCAAAATTCTCAACATGCTACCATATTTTCTCAAAAACGTTAAGTAAAACTGAATAGATACACATTGATAAATTCAAAGGCTAGGGAAACAGGAGTACCGTGCATTAGAAACAGAACCACCCTACTAGGCCTAAAAAGTATTAGAGGAACTATGGTTATGACAAGTTTTAGACTTGGGAGAAGTTTGCTTTTCTTTGATGAGTCCCCACAAGTAATACTTTGCCTGAAATCCTGCACAACATGTAACTCAAAAATTAAGACACAATTTTGTTTTACAAACAGTGAAATTTAAACGTGGCACTGAAGAAGAAGAATAAATGTAACTCACTCCTGTGTTGCATTGGGAGCACCGTAGAAGGGCAAACTAAAAGCTCTGCATTTTTAACCACAGCTTTTATGATAAGGTCATGGTAAATAATCTCATCAACCAGCTCGTCAAAGGCCCTCTCATTGCTGTAGAAGCATATAATGGTTAAATATTAAATTAAAGAGAGAGAGAGAGAGAGCACAGTAAGGGCATTTGAAAAAAAAGCTTTATATACATTGCATTATTTTTCACTGGGACTTCTTTCAAAAGCAAAACTACTGCGTTTGAATCATACTAGTAAATAGCCCCGCTTTAGCGCGCTATAGCGGAGTTGCGTTGCGGTGTAGTGGCCGGCCGCCACAGACCGCGCCGCTACGGTCAGGTGAAGTGTAGCGGATGTAGCGGTCGCTATTGCAGTTGAATCGCATCGCTATTGTGCCGCTACAGTAGTTTCTACAAAAGTGTTTCTCGTCGTAGAAGGAAGATATTTACAACTTAGATACAAGTTAAAGTGAAGATGAAGATTTGGATATTCATGATTTCAATTATGATTAGTTCCTTAAGTTCTTTGATTTTGACATTTCACTTGAGTGGCGGTTTGAATTTTGACTAATTTTGCCACTTTATTTTGTTGTGTAACATTATTTGAGACATTAATTCCTTCAATTTTCTTATGATTTGAATTTTAATATTTGAAATCAATTATTTTTGAGTTTGAGATCCTTCAAATTTGGTTTTTATGTCACATTTTCACATTTTAAGTTTTATATTTGTGGAGTACAATTTACTGTATCACTTAGGTACACTTTGCACAGTAGCATTGTAGCGCTACCCGCTATAGCGCTATAGCAATATGGAGGGTCAGCCGCTACGCGCTGCTATCCAAGATTAATAAGTATGGTTTGAATCAGTATCTAATAAGCATTTTTAAGTAAAAAATAAAATAAAATATTTTGGCCCGTTTTTAGACACCAAGAATCTTGGTCTTTTTTTTTTTAAAAACATCAGTTTAGTTTTTTTTTTTCCCCCGACTTTTGCTTTTTTCCAAAGTTGAATGCAAAATACAAACTTAAAGTGAAAAGTACTTTCATTTTGACAAAAAGGAGCTTCTTAGAGAAAAAAAGTATATCCAAACAGCTCTAAGAACGTGTTAGTTTATTAGAAAAATCACCTTTCCCAACGAATATTTGTTCAGGTCCATTATACTGATTACATTGCAACATGTTTCCAGGTTCTGCAGTCACATGATGTGATGCTCCTAAATCAGGATACCAGTCAAGAGCTAGCTGGCTATTGGTGGAAGTAGTAAGTACACGTGGCGTTCCTGGATGAGAGGAGGCTTGAGAAGATGATGCAACTGAGTTCGGAAATTGGGAACTAGGAGCAGAAATAAAGCCATTCCAGTTGTGGTGAGATGGAATCTGAGAGAAAGTCAGGTTTGCTGTCGCTGGAAAGTTCGTGTTCTCCACCGTGGTAGTCGAAAAGCTAGTCTGAGTCAGTTGTGGAGGTGTGAAACTTGTATTGTATCTCCACCAGCAGTTAGCAGCTTCGTGACCTGGTTTCCGACAAAGTTGACAATTAACGGTGAACTTGCCAACACCTCTGCCTCCACGATTTCGACCACGACCACCACGCCAACCACCACGCGTTGGTTGAACGTATCCTCCTGTGTTGATTCCTTGTTGATAAGGTCCTTGTTGCAGTGTTTCAACTCGTCTGTTATTCCCCTGTTCTTGAACACCTGAAACGGGGGCTAACAGAGGAGCATTGTGAGCTAAGTTGACGGAGCTATGACTGAGAGAACTGGAGTTGAACTTTGCAAGCATAGCCTCTTGAGCTAAGAGTTGTGATTCTAGATCATCAAAAGTGCTTGACTCTCTTCCTCTGAAATAGGTGATGAACGGACCATCATCCTCAGGAAAACCTTCGAGTACTGTTTGCACAAGTTCACGTTCAGAGAACGGATCTCCTATTGCCAGTAAAGTACCACCAAGAGCTTTTACTCGCGCTATATACTCTTCAATGTTCTTGTCACCTTTCTTGATATTACGTAATTCAGAGCTAACTTAATTAGCCTTTGCTCTGGTTACAGATTCGAAATACCTGTGAATCTTGTCCCAAGCTTGATGAGACTGACGTACACCAAGGATCTTGTTGATGATCTCTTCTGATAGAGTAGATTGAAGCCATGTGAGGAGCATTTTATCTGTTTTCTCCCATTCGGTGAACACTGGATTCACGTTTTCAACAACTCTCTCTTCTTCTGATAGAAATTTCACGGGAATTCTTGGATTAACCAAGAAACGTTCAAGTTGATGCGCTATAATAGGAGGTTCAACAATTTGCTTCCAGGTTAGGAAGTTCTTGCTTGTTAGCTTTACTGACAGCTGAGTATTGAAGAGTATAGGTGATTTAGAATCACCCGAAGGATTTTGTGCAGCTGATGAAACTGTATCATGAGAATTATGTGTAGCGGAAGCCATGGATGAGAACGAGAAATGGATCAGGAACCCAAGATTGGAGCTTTGGTACCATAAACGAAAGAGAGATAAACTTGAGAGAAAGAGAGAAAGAGAGAATTTAAGAATCTGAAAGAGAACTTAATATCATAAATCTGAAAACTATTTATGAATACACACAGAGGTCAATATTTATAGACCTACTAATTAAGCCTAATACATTGAGCTAAGTAGTTGTAAGATACCTAACTGATTCCTGGAAATATGGAACTAACTAACCTACTGTAACTAACCAGTACAGAGGTGTAATTAGATACTAAAGAGATGCAGAGTAAACTACTGCTCTAATAAAGAACGTGTTAATCATAAAAATCACCTTTCATTCTCAGGAAAGAAATAAAGAGCAATGCTCTCCTCATTTGGCCCACTTTCCTTGAAATACTTTGGCCATACTTCAGATCTTTCAAGCACGTCCACACGAAGCACCTCAGGGAGAAGTCTTGCTTCCTCTTGGACTTGGGGGCATGCTAAATTGGACAAATGGGCCAGAAGTCCATTGAAAATATCAATACTTTGGTCGCAGAAGTACAAGCTTCCCCTATTAGCCATAAAATTCAACTTTAGACAATGATTCACCACAGAAGCTAGAAAATTCACCAACTCCAAATGAAGGTAGCAAAAACAAATTTCTTACCTCCACACTGGATCAGAAATAGGCTGTGGTTCAGTAACAGTCACATGCCCCTCACTAGAATCAGCTTTGTGTTGTTGCTTGTTTTTCCTTACTTTCTTCATGCAATTTGTTACCTCTATTCTGGCTTTACTTTGATCATGAGAAGATGTGTCTACTACCTTTGCATCACAATCCTCACATAACCAAGTGACTTCACCAGTATAATCCACAGGCCCATCTAAACAATACCTGAAAAGAGTAAGTTGAGGAGAATGAGGCCAATATGCATCAAGAATGTGAAACTACAAAATCTTATAAAATGCATAAACTTCTGGTTTAGAAGATGCTGTGAACAAAATTATATAGCAAACTAAAAACTCTATGCATCTGATACCAAAAAGGAAGTTCATGGAATTAATACAATTGTATTGTGCATCAACTCAGAAGAAAAGGTTCGAGGTATTAATAAGCACCTTCAATACCAATTGAAATTTAAAAGAATGTCCGCATGGAAATAAAAAAATAGGGGCATCTGCAGGTAATATGATAATGAAAACCTTCTAAATCATATTTTTAAAGCACTTTTACCAAAATCTAAAATCATATTTCTGCTTGAAAAATAATAAGAATCATATAAAAATCTGTGTCAAATGACACAAAAGTTCAGGGTATAAATACCAAACAATACGTATCTAACGGATGAGACAATGGAATTTTCTAATTTCCATTGCAATAGGGAGCTTTAATATATACAAGTATTGGCTTCCTAACCCACGATTTTAAGACCCAAATTTGGTATCCAAAAAATCATAATAGGATCTGTCAAATTACAGAACACGAAAAGCCTAACTATATAAGGAAATAATTGGAATACTAAAAGCCTAATTGTTCCTGATTGTTTGACCAGAATTGGCAATGATCTTTGGTAACATTTCATATTCTTTGGATTCAACAACTATAATTCTCCAACTTTTAATACTTCTAATGGAAAATTAAAGAATGACCATAAGGCATTAGAAGTAGTAGCATCTTCAGTCAAGTATGACGATAAAAACTTGCTACAAGTTCATCAAAGTAAGTAGACAGAAAGAGAAAGTAGTAAGTCACCTATGCACTGCATAAACCTGACACGTTTCACAAAAATCCAACAACTCCGGAAAGCCCTCATCGCCACAAGTAAGACAAACAGTTACCTGAAACAAGTGTACACAGTTTTACTAAAATGGATCATAAAAGCAGATGTACAACTCCAAAAGCTGCTAATCATAAGCTTTTGAGTTATGTACGGCTGAGAAACAGGCATTGCCAAAAAACAAAACATTTAAAATTCTTTCTTCTTCTCATTTCAAATTTTTATCATGTTTGTCTCATTTAAGGAAGACTAGACATGCCAAAAAACAAAATAGTTTCAAAAGGTTTACTAAATCAACAATTATTTACATGTCACGAAGTTCGACCACTAGTAGAATAGTTGGTTCATTCAATTGAAAAATCTAAATTAGCCAAAATGGTTAGGATAAGCAGATTCAGGCCTGTCACAGTAATACTGAATAAAACTATAATCAAATTAGTAACTAGATTTCTTAAGAAACAACCACTGTATTCTTTGATAGTTACATTGAAAATTAGCAAATGATGTGAAATACCTGAGACAACTGAGTTAACCTGAATTTAGTGGTGAGAACATCCATCTTTTCTTCAGCTTTTGAACTTCCATCTGCAGTTTGGGTGTTAAAACCAGAACCTGAAGGGCCATCGAACTCCATCAAGACAGGTGATAGCAGTTGATTATTTGATTTGTCAGTAGGATTTTGGCTCTCATAATGTGCTATGGCTTCTGATCCTTGGGGTTCTGTTTCAGTCTGTGATTCAAAACTTGATCCCACTACTGCTTCTGATGCCAATACCTGAGATAGCATAGGCTCTTTTGGTGGTGCTATTGCTATTGCAGTAGAATCAGAACTCACATCTTCAGTTTGAGTCCTAATATTAGAACCTGCTGGGGCATTCAACTCCACAGAGATTGATTGCGGCTGTACATTTGTTTCGAAAGCAGGATTTTGAATCTGATGATGTTTTTTGCCTTCTAACACTTGTGTCTCAGAGGCTGAGACATGTTGAAGCTGTAGCTCGAAACTTGATCCTACAACAGGTGTTGGAGCCTTTATCTGAGAAGCCACAGGCCCTGATGGTGGTGCTACTACAGTTACTTGGACTACAGGTTCTGCATGATTTGATGGAGCATTTACACCAAGCTTTGATGAATCCATTGGTTTTCTTATTAAAGTATTTGTTTTCAAGTATTTACCTCCTGTGGCTTCTGCAATTTTATGCTTGAAACCATGACTTTGTACACCAAAGTTATCCCTAGGTGTCCCTTCAGGCCCTTTAGCAGAAACTTCAGCAGGTACTTGGAAAACAGGTTCTACATAACTTGACAGAGCATTCACATCAAGTTTTGATGAATCCATTGGCTCTCTTATCGCATTATTTGTCTTCATGTATTTACCTCCTGTGGCTCTCTTACGCTTGAAATCATGACCATGTGCACCAAAGTTATCACTGGGTTTCCCAATATCTTTCCCCAGGTAACTCTTGTGCTTGGCAGCAGTAGCTTCAGAACTCACATTTTCTACCAGGCATCCAAGTATCTCAGATTTAAGAACAGGCTTAGGTTCAACAACTGAATTCATTTGAGAATTTGGCAACTGTCCTCTCTGTTGTCCATTTGAAATTTCTTCTCTCTTTGATTCCTTATGTAGTTTCAACAATCCTTGATGTCTCTTTCCATTCATATGCTCTATCATATTTTTGTAACTTCTCAACTTAACCTCACAAAGTTCACACCAAATCATTGACGGTGACTGTGGTGTTGGGGCTATAGTAGAAAAAATTGGTCTAGAAGTTTGATGTGGTAAGTACCTACCACTAGCAGAGTGGACACCCCCACCATAATGAGGAACTTGGTCATTGTAATTGAACTGGCTCATACTACTATCTCTGTAAGATGTATCTTTCCAGCAACTTCTACTCTTATTTTGAGAATCCTACTCTGTAAATAAACAGTCAAACATGAAAGAGTGCATAAATTGATTTGTTTGCAACATTCAACTACAAGAAAAAGGGAAGTGTTAGGGAAACAAAATCGATATGGTTGCAACATTAAACTACGAGATGAAGGGAAGTCACTGAACCATTTGAATAATCCAATGGCTCAAAACCAGACTAAATTACTAAAACCAGGATGAACTGTCAACCTAGTAATAGTTTTGAAAAGCAATCAGGTTCAATGTATATTGTTAAAACAATATCACTATCACTGAAATTAGAGTCCCAAAACAAATTCTGACATTTCCATATTCATTGACCAGTATGTTCATTTATGTATCATGATACTTACAATAATGATCATTTTTCATAGAACATCCAAGCTTCCTTTCATTTTAGTAAATTTGATGCTTCGTAAATATATAAAATGAAACATGTGTAGCAGAAACAATCATTTCTTCTCACAGACGAAGTTTTATAAGCAGTCCCCTGGATCAAAAATAAAAAATTCATCCAAAACGATGTCCTTCGTTTTGAAATATATAAAAAAGAAAACAAGAAAGATCTACCCACCAAAAACCACTTTCCTTACCCCCTGGATCGTTCATGCATTATTTACCCTAATTCAGAATTCACATCAAACCTAATTTTCAAATATAGGTTTAACAAAAAAAACAAAAACCAAAAATTCCATCAAAACAAGAAAGGTTTGTTTTTTTTTTTAAATAAAAGAAAGAGAGAAACAGTAAGATTTTTGAGATTCCCCATATTACCCAAGAACCCCACGAACTACCACATGAAAGTTCCAAACTACACATTCACAAATATAAAATCTTCAACATCCATACAATACAAATGTGGCTCTCATAAAAAGAAAGTAAAAGGAAAAACTAACTATGTTGTATGTCTGAAGGGCGCAGCAGTAAGGATGCTACCGATATTGGAGAAAGACTGATATTCTTCTCTGACAAGTGAATGGATGTAAAATGGCTTGAAAGACTCGGTTTAAATTATCTTACGTTGAAAAAGAGAACTCTCTTATACAAATGCAAGTGAGACATGTAAAACTGTGTTATTTTTTATTTTTTAGAAAATAATGGACCCACGTCATTTATTTCTATGGAATGAGATAAGTTATCTCCTCTTGTGGGAGATTAATAGATCCCTTATAGATTTTGTGTTCTTCTCTGACAAGTGAAAACAAAACAAACTTTTCACCAAAAAAAACAACACAAACTTTCATCCACGCCGCCACATATGATGTTCTTCGGATAACTGTTTAAAGGAAATAGCAAATCCCATAGATTAATGGATCATAATCGTATTAATGGTGTTAACTCTTTTTTCTATTGATGTAACCCCATGTGGTACCTCACATTTTTATTCGTGGAAGTTTTATGTGTCGTACATGACAAACATTAATCCTATAATTAATGTAACAATATATAAGCATCTTTATCACTTGATACTTATTTAAATATGAAAATTGAATAGAAATAATTATTATAAAGTAAAATAAAAATATATATTATTTAAAGATGAAAAAAAAATTATTGCTTTTTAAAAGTTGAAAAGAATAAAATTATATATATTTTACGAAAAAAATATTTCTCCTTTAACATAATAAATAAAATTATCTTCGACAATTCCAAATTAATTTGGGTTTAAGAAAATAAAACACAAGATATTTTAATAGTTTTACTTTCTTATTTTATCAATTATCTTATTAAATATCCTGTATTTTTTTCTCATACCCCTAAACAACATGTTATAAGATTTCAGGATATAATTTTATCTTGATCTTTTTTTTTTTTTTTGGTGAGGGAATTTTATCTTGACATTAATCCCATATTTTATTTGCAAAAAATTACAATATTTTTAATTCTTTACTTGTAAAGTTGTAATTATCGCTAAACATTTGTCACATTAATTGTTCTTACTTTTGGGATTTCCATGTTTAATATAAGTTTTTATTTATATATATATATATATATATATATATATATATATGTGTGTGTATGTATATATCAATCAGCAATTCAGTGTAATATTTAAATAATAATAATAATAATAATAATAAATAAGTAAATATATATATTTATAGTTAACATTATTTGCCTATAAAAAAAATATTCATACACTATAATATTTTATTTATTTATATGTTCTTATTATAGTGTCATTATTAATGTAATGTCATCAAATATTAAATAATTGACTATAAATAATATGAATAATATTAACTTTATAACATATTATGTATAGTATCGATTTACTTTATCTCTATATATTATTTTAAGTTATTAAACTTATCAACTTGATACCTGATACTTAAAATTTAACATGCTATACAATAACATGCTCTAGGCTATAGGCTATACATAATATGTGATACGTGATACTTACTTTATCTACAGACCTATAGGCTATAATATAACATGCTATATCTAAAATTTAACTAATACGTGATACTTAAAATTATTGTTTTGTCATTATTTAGTAAAAGTAAAAAAGAAAAATAAATAAATATTACATAATATATATTACAAACATATGGTAGAAATAATAAACACATGCGACATGGCAAAGGAAGACACGTAGAATAGGAAGATAAAGATGACCATGTAGATTTTTTTAATGTAATAATGATTTAGTTAAGTATTCATTAGATTCTAACTAGATTCTAATTATGTAATGATTGAAATTAGCATATATATATATATATATATATATATATATATATATATATATATATATATATATATATATATATATATACAAGGAAGGATATTCTAACTATTAAAATTTTCTACTACTAACTTACTACCTATCTAATCACCATTGAGTCAAAGAGAGAAAATGCTAAAAAAAATTGAAAAAAGAGAAAAGGTTGATCCAATGGTGATTAGATAGGTAGTGAGATGGTAGTAGAAGATTTTGGTAGTAAGAATATCCCTTATATATATATATATATATATATATATATATATATATATATATATATATATATACCATGTTCACCAAATAAGGCAACAAAGCCCAACAGAAGTCTCAACTCAAATAACATAATACTGACAGAAAACGTAAACAGCATCGAATAACCAGTCATGTCAGCATACAGCAAGTATATATCAACTAAGCTCTGGCTTCCTGCCGCCAGAGGCATCAGCCCCCAAGTTACCTGAACCTGAAATAAGTGTTCCCAAACGTGGGGTGAGATCTCTAAACAAGGAATCTCAGTAAGACAAGGGGTCCTTAAGGATCTTCCACCCCAAGCTCACTTACGTGTGCAATATAAGTTTAAAAGCAGTAATTTCCAATATAAGTTCCAAAACTATGCAGTGCAATAGATATTCATGACATTTGTGTTATCACTATTCTACTGGCCAGAGAAATGCAGGAATAGGTTTATTACCCACATAGTAGTACAAGGAACATCGCTTGCACCTCACCCACAGCCTCACCATATCGTATGTACCACATACTCAGGCTTACCGTATAGGTGGACACCAAATGCATATCATAAAGGCACATTGCATATAATAGCTCAACGGCATTTCCAAGTATAAAAGCATGTAAACACAGCATGCATATAAACCATTCCCCCATGGCGTATGGTGGAACCAATCAATGGCTAAACCGAGGACACGAAAGCTTACCTTGCAAGCTAACTATCCAAGCCAAGAGTCCGCACAAGCTCAAGACCCACAAACAGCACAATCACAATCTGTTTATATGAGAAATATCATCAATAACCATACTTTAAAGGTTCATTTCATTATGACATCATTTCCTTTTTCATTTACATCTTTTTAGTTTATTAAGGTTAAGTATTAAGTCCCTCAATTAAAGGTATCACTGTTTTCTAACAGTAACACCAACTCCCTAGGCCATCATGCCCAAAAGGGGACGTTCCCACGCTTTAAAACTGGTTTCTGGTCATTTTCATAGGTGGTAATCGATTACCAACACATGGTAATCGATTACTGAACTAGGTAACCGATTACCAAAAACAGGGTAATCGATTACTGAACTAGGTAACCGATTACCAAGCACATGGTAATCGATTACCACGCGGGCAGAACAGTTTTCTGTAGAATTTTTCTACATAAACCAAAGGGAAAAGGGCTCCCAATGATCCAAGGTTCGGTTTTGACCCAAAACAGATGTTCATTAACCTTTATTAGTCTCATATTAACAACCCTAAGCTTGAATGATTAAAGTTAACTCATTTCATAACATAAACAAGGCATTTTCATGAAAATTCAAAGGAAAGTTCAAGGTATACTACTGGGGTCCAAACTCAGCAACAAAGAAGGCTCTTGGAGCTCTCCAACAATGCTCAAAAATTCTGACTTTGCAAGAGCACGAAAATACACCACATGGTTGGACCTTTCTCTATCAAAATGGCACCATGATGCTCAAAAGTGCCAAGAAGATGACCCCTCACACCAAACTCAGAAATGCAGCCCTTAACCCCACCAAACCAGTGACCAAAAACTCAGAGATGAGTAAACTTCCAACCACCCATGGCTAGAGCACACTCATATAAGGAACTTTGGTGAAGAAAGTAAAGGAAAAGATGGGAACTTGGGCTAGAAAATGGAAAAAAGCTCCACCCTTGCAATGGAGGTGAAGGTGGCAGCCAAGGGGTTCAGAATCTCACGTAGAAGGAATGCAAATTCTGACCTAGGGCTTTGTGCCTAAATATATATAGTCCACTTAAGATTAATCGCACAGTATTAGCAATAGTAGCTTCGCTTATCATTTTAATCCCAAACTTTGGAATCTTAACCTACTCAATTTTACAAGAATTATCATATTTTTATATTATTTTCCGGTACGCGCTTTTCCGGTACGCGCTTTTCCATAGCCAGTATCAGTTCTGGCATCAGTTCTCGATATTTTGACTTGAAACTTGTTTTACAAGTCCTACATATTATTCTAGTAATTATCATGCACTTATTATAATTTTCCAGGATAATTCACCGGTACGCATTTATATCGGGTAGCAGAATCGGTATCTGCACTTTTCGTCCGAAAAGTGACTTTCAGCATTATTACTCACTTACTATAATTATTAGAGTCTCATAATAATTATTAGGGTCAATTATGAAATTATTTCCTATTTATCACATTTAATTAATTAATCTTCTTAATTAGCGGTGCGGATTCTTACATTCTCCCCACCTTTTTAAGGATTTTGTCCTCAAAATCAGAAACATACTTGTCTCGAAAGTCGGGATACTGCCGGAGAAGCTCGTCCTCTCGCTCCTAAGTGCAGTCCTTAGGAGTACGTCCAGTCCACTGCACTTTGACCATCGAAATGGTCTTGCTCCTTAGCTACTTCTTGCCTCGATCGAGAATCTTGAGTGGTCCGATGAGAGTCTTTAGGTTCTCCCGAACCTCTACATCATCCGGTTGCACCACGTGCGCAGGATCCGTCACTAAAGCTGAGACACGTGAAACACGTCGTGGATGTTGGCCAAGTTCAAAGGCAAGGCAAGCCGATAGACAATTGGTCCTACTCTACCAAGGATCTGGTATGGCCCAATAAACCGCGGGCTCAGCTTCCTCACTCCAAGTGCCCGTCCAACACCGGTGACAGGTAAAAGTCTCACAACACATGTGCTCACCCTCTCTGAATTCCAGTGGACGATGCTTGACATCATAGTAGCTATTCTGGCGATTCTGCGTCTGCTTCAACTTTTCTCTGATCATCCGGATCTGCTGGGTGGTATCTTGGACAAAGTTCAAGCCAAAAAGCTCCTTGTCTCCAACCTCAGAGGAGTCCGACACCTCCTACCATACAGTGCTTCGTAGGACGCCATGCCCAGGCTAGCATGAAAACTGTTATTATAAGAAAATTCCACCAATGGAAGGAACCTATCCCATGCTGAACCCTGCTCCAACATGCAAGCCCTCAACATGTCCTCCGAGGTCTAGATGGTCCGCTCAGTCTGTCCGTCAGTCTGAGGGTGATAGGCGGTACTCAATCTCAACTGCGTACCAAAAGCCTCCTGCACGCCTCCCAGAACCGAGATGTGAACTTCGGGTCTCTATCACTGATGATACTCTCGGGCACCCCGTTAAGCCTCACAATCTCGCGAACATAAAGCTTGGCCAACTGCTGTGTAGTGAAGCTCACCTTCACTGGAAGAAAATGGGCAGACTTCGTCAGTCTGTCCACAATGACCCATATAGAGTCACAACCCGCCTGAGTCTTCTGCAAACCCACCACGAAGTCCATGGATATGCTCTCCCACTTCCACTGTGGTATCTCAAGAGGTTGAAGCTTACCAGACGGCTTCTGGTGCTCTATCTTCACCTTCTGACATATTAAACATTTGGACACGTAGATCGCTATGTCTTTCTTCATGCCCGGCCACTAAAAAATTCTCTCTAAGTCCTGGTATATTTTTGTAGCACCAGGGTGGATAGTAAACAGGCCCTTATGGCTTCTGCCATAACATTTTCGGTCAACGGACCTCGAGGAACCACAATCCTCTTCTGAAACAACAACAATCCATTCTCATTTCATGACACACCGTCTTGGTGAAAGTAAACTGGCCTTTGAAGGCCGATGCATGTAAGGTGTAAAAACAAAATTTTTACTGCGGAAACATACATGCACACATGGATTCATGCTTTAAGACAACATGATGTTACCTTGTTTTTGGCCTGATCAGTCAGGGAGATCAGTTGCCAGGTCTGAAGGGTTCAAACCCTCTAATGGTGATCCACACCACCGTTCGTCAATGATGCAAGAACGCCTTCTTGAAAGCCACCAGATGATCACCACAATGAGGCTTGCTATGCGCACAAGTGGTGAAGGTGGAGTCTAGGTATTCTGTTTGGAAAAGTGTAGTGAACTACCCTACAAAATGGTGCATGAGATGAAGGAGTGTAGGCTAGGTTTTCTCAAAACCCTAAGGAGAGGAAACAGTGTCTTGTTATGCGCACTCTTTGGAGGAAGAGAGAATGATAATTTTTAAAATGAAAACTATCCTTTCAAAACCATTTGAAAGTGGCGCATGAATAAGGGAGGATAAGGTGGAGTTGTTGCAAAACAAATCTTGCCAACAACCTCTAATCTTATCCTCATGAAACTAAGTTCAAAACAATTCAAAATTAGATTCATAAACTATCATATAGTATCCATTTCATGTGCATAATTCAGCCCTAAAAGGGGTCCAAATATGTTGAGTAGTTGCATTCAAAATTTGAACCAACTCACCCACTTATTCTCTCAACTACCAAATCTGATTGGAGCTTTGTTTTAAGTGACAAGATGACATCCTTATCACCTAAGTGTGCGCCCCAAACAACCCCAAGGTATGCTCCAAAGATTCTTCTTGATCCATGGAATTTTTTCCAATAAGATCTTATCTTATCCTTTTGTTATGAAACAACTTTTCAAAGCCAATTCAAATTCGAATTCAAACACTTGAATTCAAATGTTCAAACATTCAAATTCAAAATTCAAAATTCAAAATTCAAAATTTCAAATTTCAAATTCAAAATTTGAATTTCAAAATTCAAATTTCAAATTCAAATTTCAAAATTCAAATTTCAAATTTCAAATTCAAAATTCGAATTTCCAAATTCAAATTCCAAATTCAAATTTCAAAATTCAAATTTCAAATTCAAAATTTGAAATTCAAATGTTTAATTATTAATTTAACTAATTAAATTAATTAGTAATGGCTTGGACTATCCAAGCCCATTACTAAGCTCCATGCACCCTCCACCCATTTAAGTGGGCTTCCAAACAGCTTCTTGGGCTAACAACCATTATTAGGCCTAATACCTTTAAAGCTAGTTCATCATGACTACAAGGTGTTAGTGTGTGACCCATTAGGTCCAACTTAGCTTCTGACATAACTGGGCTTGGGCCCAACAAGCCCACAACCCAATTAATGACAACACAGAGCACTAGCAATGCTTTGTTGCCCCAGAACTAGGCAGATTAATGACTTGATCATCCTATTGCACATATTTGGTTACCGAGTGTATTTCCCTTCGTCTCGGTTATCTTCCCATTAACCTAGGGTAAGGAAATATATCAACCCCTGCGGTTTAGGGAAAGCTTTATTCGAAATAGGGAATCTTCAATTTACTGACTCTAAAGGCAGATCATCTCATGATCTCTTTTACTATGCATAGATTCCCGAGTCCCTGTAAATGTCATCCCGATTTCTCCGGTTTACAGATAACCTAATCTCTCACCGAGATTTGACGAATTCTTTCAGCTTATTACCCTAGCCATGTGCCCTTTAAGGGCACGCCCAACAGTATACCTATGAGTCTCCATGTTTCAGGCAGACGAGACATACAATCAAAACATGCCTTCAAGAACACAGTCTAGGTAATAACTTCTGGTCTAAGGAAAGACATACCCAAACATAAAGAGATTACTCTAATGACACTATCTGTGAGATTTCCTCATAGAGTCTCTTTTTGGGTCTGTTCAGTGCGAGCTATACTCTTATAGGTCCACCCACGACTTTAGCTAAGATATCTCTATATCTGCAGCTCATGAGGTCTTTACCTTGTATCCATATACAAGTAGATAAGTCGTACTAGTCTTACCCGAGATCACTGATCCCCAAACTCAGTGTCTCTAGACTAGGAAGATATAATTAGGAATAGACATGCAATATCCTTAAATCCTCATGATCGTGATCTCATCACAGATACTCAAGAGATACCTGTTCTATTCCAAGGGGTTTATCCAGTTCCTTCATATAATATTAACAATAATATCGAGACACAATATGAAACTGAATAAATAGTGCTTTCATTTATTTGCGACAAACAAAGTTCTCCATCTAGTGTCCTTTATTTAATCAAAAGATTGTCTCTAGGACACCCATATACTAACACTTGGTTCTTCACATAGTCAAGGCACTCTATTTGCACTTGCGTCTCTTTAATCTTTTCCATTAACTCGTTAATCACCTCTGCTGTCTCCATCTCGAGAAGTGCACCCCCAAATAAGGAGTTCACTCTCAGGTCTCGGAACTTCTCTATCACAACATAATCGCTCATTATCAAACTGGATAGGCTAACGGATTTCCGGCTCAAAGCATCAGCTATCACATTGGCTTTGCCAGGATGGTACCTCAACTCAAAGTCGTAATCCTTCAAGAACTCCATCCATCTCCTCTGTCTCATGTTCAACTCCTTATGGTCAAACAGATACTTCAAGCTCTTGTGGTCACTGAACACGGCAAACTTCATGCTATACAAGTAATGCCTCCAAATCTTGAAAGCAAATATAATAGCAGGCAACTCCAAGTCATGAGTCGGATAGTTCTCCTCATGAGGCTTCAACTGCCTCAAAGCATAAGCAACAGCTTTACCCTTCTGCATCAACATGCAGCCTAGCCCCTTCCCAGAGGCATCACAATATAACTCAAACTGCTCCGCAGGATCAGGAAGGACCAACACAGGTGCAGTAGTCAGTCTCTCCTTCAACTCCTGGAAGCACTCCTCACATTCATGTGTCCATATAAATGGAGTCTCCTTTCGGGTAAGGCGAGTCTTCGGTAACACCATCTTGGAGAATCCCTCAATAAACCTCATGTAGTACCCTGCCAAACCTAAGAAGCTTCTTACTTCCGTAATCGTCTTAGGCCTCTCCCAATCCATCATGGCCTCAATCTTGTTAGGATCAACTGCAACTCCATCAGTGAAAATCATATGACCTAGAAATTTTACCGATGTGAGCCAAAACTCACATTTCGACGGCTTTGCATATAACTTTTTCTCTTTCAGCACTTGCAACACAATCTTCAAGTGCTCAGCATGCTCCTCCTCAGTCTTGGAGTAAATCAAAATTTCGTCAATGAAGTCGATCACAAACTGATCCAGGTACGGCTAGAAAATCCTGTTTATGTAGTTCATGAACACTGCGGGTGCATTGGTGAGTCTGAACGGAATCACCAAATACTCATAATGACCGTATCTCGAACGAAATGAGGTCTTTGGGACATCCTTCGGCTTTACCCGAATCTGATGGTATCCAGACCGGAGATCAATCTTGGAATAGACGCAAGCACCTCTGAGCTGATCCAGCAAATCATCAATGCGTGGAAAGGGATACTTGTTCTTGATCGTCACCTTGTTCAATTGCCTGTAGTCGGTGCACAATCGCATTGTCCCGTCTTTCTTCTTAACAAATATGACCGAGGCTCCCCATGGAGACACACTCGGCCGAATGAAGTCTTTTGCCGAAAGATCCTCAATATGCTTCTTCAGCTCAGCTAACTCTGGTGGCGACATCCGATATGGAGCTAATGAAATAGGCCCCACACCAGGCAATAAGTCAATGGAGAACTCTATCTCCCTCTGCGGTGAAAACTCAGGAATCACCTCGGGAAACACCTTGAGGAATTCCCTCACCACAAGTATGCCAGTGAGATCCTCCTGTGTCCTACTCACTAAATCTCCCAACATCACATAGCCAAATGCCCCTGCTCGCAAGGCCCAACTAGCCTGCAGGAATGAAATGAACGACGAGGAACTAGCTGTGGACCCACTCGGAGACGTCACCACTCTCTTGGCACAACAATCAATCATAGCACAGTTCCTGGACAGCCAATCCATGCCCAGAATAATCTCCAAGTTGGCCATCAGCAATCATATCAGATCTACCGTGAAATCACGGCCATCCCACTGAAACGCTACATCACGATGAACAGTGGAGGTCAAACATTTTTCTCCGGTGGCGGTGGTCACCCGCATCGGTGGAGAAAGCACAACAATGGACAACTCAAGTCCCACAGCAATCGGGGTAGCAACAAAAGAATGCGTAGCCCCAGAATCAAACAAGACATCGATAGCAGAACCACCAAGGGTGACGGTACCTCTAACAAGGTTCGGAGCTCTGTCCGACTGCTGGCGGTCCAGTTTATACACACGACCGGTGGTAGGTGGCACTGCAGGTGCAACTGTCGGTGGAAGGGGGACCATCTGAAGCGTAACTGCCTGGACTGTAGCAGCTTTCCCCGTAGAAGAAGGGCAATCTCTGGAATAGTGGGACTCCTTGCCATAATGGAAACAGATAAGCTGACCCGTAGCACACGGCCCAAAATGAGTCTTCCCGCGTCCCGAGCATCTCGGAGCAGGAGGTCTAGCTGTACTCCCCGGAGTCGTAGTCCTCTTGAACTGATTTGGCGCTTGCTTAACCGCCAACTACTTTCCTTTACCTTTGTTCCCAAACTTCCTGTCTCTCCAGGAAGTGGAACCCCTAGTACCCTGCGGCACATCAACCTTAGCCTTCTTGGCCTTACTTGCGCAACAATAATCCTCAATGTCACGACACTGCTGCACCAGAGCCCCAAAGTCTCTCGAACCAGAACCAGCAAGGTGACCAATGTAACACCTTGTGTTAACCCGGTTTGTTAACATACTATCGTATTAAGCCATGCTTAATTAAAATGCGGAATAACTTTTTCTTTAATTCAATTATGACGTCAGTCATACTTAGCCAAGTTGATTACTTAATCAATTTTCATAAAATATCGCCTGTATGTAAATTGCAAGACAACTAACTGAAATACCTCATTACATAAATAAAGTGAGTATCTAAGTCACGGGACTACAACACATAGCCCGAACAATAATCCTGATACATTATTACAACTTTAAATAAAACCAGACATAACCAAGTCTATGTGGCATGGACAAACCCCATGCTCACCAAATAAGACAACAATGCCCAATAACCGTAGTCTCAACAGCACATTAATATATTAACTGAAACTAAAGGCATGAAAACAGTAAACAACATCCAGCATCAGCTCATAACAGCATATCATTGATATGCTCCCAGCATATATACTTTTATAGATCAAAAAGTATTGAATCAGATCTAAAATTGTGTATAAAGATGTATATATTGTGAAATTATTGAATAAAACTTGTCAAACACTCTCTCACTCAAATTCTTTATGTTTATAGGAGAAAAAGGTCAAATAAAGGAGCAGGAAGAAATCAGACAGTATCTCCAAGCTTGGAGCGTTCAATTCAACGCTTGGAGCGTAGGAAGAGACCCAAGGCAGTGGGTCTACGCTTCAAGCGTAGAACCCTACACTTGAAGCGTAGACAAGGAAAATCAGACAGTGTTTCTACGCTTGGAGCGTGGATCTTGCGCTCCAAGCGTAGGATTGAAATGGACAACTGTCAGTTGCGAGGAAAGAAGAATCATGGGGAGTATAAAAGGGCAAAAGACAGCCCTAAACAAAAAAATTGGTCATTCTGAAGAAAGGTTAGGGCATTTCGGATCCAGAGGAGGAAGGAGTCTGGAGATTCGGAGAGAAAAACATTCTTCTTCTTCCTTTCTGTAGTTTTTATGTTTTGATGTTTTCATTGAATATTGGATTTTTAGCCATGATAATGGTTGGCTAAAACCCCTTTGTTGTGGTTAGGGTCACGAACCCTTGTGAACCCCTGATACAATGGATTGAGTTTATATTTATATATATATCCTTTGAATTTCGTTCTATTCTGATCGTATTGTTATTGTTATTATTAGATCTGACCAATCTAGTAATTGATAGTAAATTTGAGGATTAGGGCCAACAAGAGGAATCTGCGGTGGTTAATCCAGAAAGGGGATAGAACGACGGTATGAACATGATCTAGGGATAGACATGATTCATATTGTAGATGTCTTAATTATCAATCTTTATGCTTAATCTCATATAGGGCACCTCAAGGAATTAGGGTTTTATATGGGGTTAAAGGGTTAATTCTTCAAGGGATTGAGAATTAACTACTGATATTTTTATCTGATAATTATCTAAATTTTGCGATATATATATTGATATTTAAACTTAATCCAGAGTAAAAGGTGGGGATCATCGGTAAGTGTTCTCTAACTGCAGCGCTTTCTCATAGATTTCTAAAACTTTCATTTTGTTGGATTTCAAATATTGAAAAAGAACAAAAATACGTTTTATTTTACAAATCAAGTTTCTACACAATCCTGACATTCGTGTCAAAAATCTCTTGGATTATTTAATCTTCAAAGGAATAGTTTAATTGATTTAGATACACTCTCTGTGGATTCGACCTGACTTACTACTTATTACTTGCGCGATTCGATACACTTGCCGATCCACGTCAAGTTTTTGGCGCTGTTGCCGGGGAGTGTTTTTCTAAAATCAATTAATCTTGCTTTTAAAGATTAAATTGTTTTTATTTTCATTTTGTTTTTATTTTTGTGTTGTATCTGTGCTACTAATCTTTTCTCTGAAGTTGTATGCAAGGCAGTGCTTTTCTAAGGAGAAGCGAACGAATTGCTCAAAGGGAGAAGGAAAGAAAAAGGCACAGACAACTACCACTCCAGTAACTGAAACCCTACCACTGGAGATACCAGAGATGGCTGCTCCAAATCAAAAGGTTGATCCTCGCATGAACACCATTCTCACGCCTATCTTTAACAGGCCCAATGCTGGAATTGTTCCACCTGAACTTGGGAACAATCAATGGGAGCTCAAGTCCAACATCATTCAGTTGGCTGAGAGAGAAAAATATGGAGGAGAGGACAATGAAGATCCTCACAGATTCGTTGACAGATTTTTATGAATCTGTGACTCCACAAAGCCTCCACACGTTTCTGATGATGCAATACGATTGAGACTTTTTCCTTTTTCTGTTAAGGGAAAAGTTCTTGATTGGGTGGAAAGACAACCTGCGGATAGCATCATTTCTTGGGAAAACTTGTCTGAAAAGTTCTTTGCAGAGTTCTTCCCCATGGAGAAATACAACAACATGGTGAATGATATCACATCTTTCAAACAACTTATGGGAGAGACCATCTGCGCCTCTTGGAATAGATTCAAGGCCCTCATGAGAAAGGTTCCTCATTATAACCTATCTCAAGGGGACCAAGTGAGAATCTTTTTCAATGGTTGTCTGCCGGAAACGAAACTGGTTATCAATACTGCAGCAGGCGGTTCTTTGGGTGATAAGCTAGCTTCAGAGTCATATCATCTGATTGACAAGTTAGCTAAAAATGAGAATGAGACATCTTCAAGGACGGGAAAAAGGGAAGTAGTGCCACTCAATGATAATAATGCAATGCTGGCAGAGCAAAAGTTCCTATCACAATAGATGTCTAATCTGAATGCAAAGTTTGAGAGGATGCAGCTTTCTAAAGTTCAAGCTAATGCAGTTGTTTTTGACTGTGAATACTGTCATGAAGATCACGACACCAATGCTTGTCCTACATTGATGTCTTCAGATTCGTCTCAACAGGTGCAAGTAAATGGCATTTGGTATGACCAACGCCCTGATCAGCAAAACTTTTCAAGAAATCAGAATAATTCTGCTGGCGGTAATAGCTACCAAAGGAAGAGTTATCAAGGTACTGGATTAGATATGAAGTCTGATAACTATCTAAAGCCACCACCTATTCCACAAAGAGAGCCTTCTGACCTGGAGTGTTTAGTGGGAACTTTAGCACAAAGTACCAACGCTTTCATGGAAGAGAGTAAGGCTAATCAAAAAAGTACCAATGCTTTCATTGATGAAAGTAGAGCTGAGTCCAGGAATACCAAAGCTTCAATCAAGAACCTGGAATATCAGGTTGGTCAACTTGCCCAACAGATGTCTGATAGAGCACCAGGTACCTTTCCTGGAAATACTACTACCAATCCCAAGGATAATTGTATGGCAATTATAACTAGAAGCGGTAAAGTGGTGGCATCCCCATCAAAACCTATAGAAGAGGAAGAGAAGGTTGAACAGGAGGAGAAGTCTGAAAAAGAAGCTGAAAAGTCTCCTGAAATAGTGAAACCGGCTGATAATGTGAAGGAGCAATCTACTCTTCCGAAAGAAAAGTTTGAACTTAGTGAAGAGTACCTTATGAAAATGGCACCTTATCCTGGAAGGTTGAAGCCAGAATTGAAGGCAAAAAGCTATGACAGATTTCTTGAGATTTTCAAGAAGTTGCATGTGAACATTCCGTTTGCTGAAGCATTGGCTAATATGCCAAATTATGCAAAATTCATGAAAGATCTCCTCTCCAGGAAGCATAAGCTACAAGAGTGTCAGACAGTTGCACTTACTGAGAAGTGCAGTGCTATTATCACTAGGAAGTTTCCTCCTAAGCTTCGTGATCCTGGAAGCTTCAACATTGAAATCGAAATTGGTGATACAAAGATTGGCAAAGCTTTGTGTGATTTGGGGGCGAGCATTAATCTGATGCCCTTATCTGTCTGTAAAGCCTTGGGGATTACTGAATTGAAGCCTACTTTGGTTTCTCTTCAGCTTGCTGATAGATCCTTAAGGAAGCCAAGTGGTATAGTCGAAGATGTCCTTGTAAAAATTGACAAGTTCATCTTTCCGGCTGATTTTATTGTGCTTGATATGGAAGTGGAAAATGAAATGCCTCTCATATTGGGTAGATCTTTCCTGGCCACAGCTCGTGCTATGATTGATGTAGAGCAGGGAAAGCTGGTGCTAAGAATGAATGAAGACACAATCACTGTCAATGTCTTTGATGCAATGAAGAGACCATATGATGATAGTGAGTGTTTCGAAATTAATGTCTTAGAAGAGGTGGTACATGAAGATAAAACTCCCTTGCAAGAATTGACTGTTGAATTGCAAGAGAGAGATCATATCCCTTTTGAGGAGGATATTAAGGCTGCTGATGAGTTCCTTGAACATAAGAAATCTGACAAAGAAATAGGTGCTCCTAAAGTTGATCTTAAGGAGTTGCCTACTACTCTAAAGTACATGTTTCTGGGGGATAATGAGACATATCCGGTGATTATAAATAACGGGCTATCTGCTGATGATGAGAAGAAGTTGAAACAAGTTCTTTTAAAGCACAAGACTGCTTTAGGATGGTCCATGGCTGATCTAAAGGGTATAAGTCCTTCCTTCTGTATGCATAAAATTCTCATGGAGAATGATATCAAACCTGTAAGGCAGCCTCAGAGGAGATTAAACCCCATGATGAAAGAAGTAGTGAGAAAAGAAGTGGTTAAACTTCTTGATGCAGGTATGATTTATTCTATATCAGATACTGCATGGGTAAGCCCTGTACAAACCGTGCCTAAGAAAGGGGGTGTCACTGTGGTGAAGAATGATAAGGATGAGCTAATCTCTACCAGGACAATTACTGGCTGGCGGATGTGTGTCGACTATAGAAGGCTTAATGAAGCAACAAGGAAGGACCATTTTCCTCTCCCTTTTGTGGATCAAATGCTAGAAAGGTTGGCGGGTCACTCTTATTATTGTTTTCTAGATGGATACAGTGGCTATAATCAAATTGCCGTGACTCCTGAAGATCAGGAGAAGACAACATTCACTTGTCCTTTTGGCGTTTTTGCCTATAGGAGGATGCCGTTTGGATTATGCAATGCACCTGCTACTTTTCAGAGATGCATGTTATCAATTTTTTCTGATATGGTGGAAAAGTTCTTGGAGGTATTCATGGATGATTTTTCTGTCTTTGGCTCTTGTTTTGATGATTGCTTAGGCAATTTGTCTAAGGTACTGAAAAGATGCCAAGAGACAAACCTGGTTCTCAACTGGGAGAAATGTCACTTCATGGTCCAAGAAGGCATTGTGCTTGGACACAAAATTTCAAAGGATGGTATAGAAGTTGATAAAGCAAAACTGATGCTCATTGAAAAACTACCTCCTCCAATTAATGTTAATGGAGTGAGAAGTTTCCTTGGTCATGCTGGCTTTTATAGAAGATTTCTCTAAAATTGCCAAGCCACTAAGTCAACTTCTGATGAAAGACAATGAGTTTGTTTTCAATGATGCTTGCCTTAAAGCATTTAATTTGCTAAAGGAAAAGCTCACTGCTGCTCCTGTTTTGATATCTCCTGATTGGAGTATGCCGTTTGAGTTGATGTGTGACGCTAGTGATCTTGCTATTGGTGCTGTTCTTGGGCAAAGAAGAAACAAACTGTTGCATGTTATCTACTATGCTAGCAAAGTTCTGAATGAAGCACAAGTGAATTATGCAACAACAGAGAAGGAGATGCTTGCTGTGGTCTATGCACTTGATAAATTTAGACCATATCTCCTCGGTGCCAAGACAATCATCTTCACTGATCATGCGGCTATAAAATATTTGATCTCTAAACAAGATGCCAAACCACGACTGCTAAGGTGGATGTTGTTGTTCCAAGAATTTGATTTGGAAATAAAAGACAAGTCGGGGATGGAGAATAAAGTTGCTGACCACTTGTCAAGAATTCGAGAGAAGAACCTGCAAGATGATCCTGCTATAGAGATCAACGATTCTTTTCTGGATGAACAAGTTCTTACAATTTCTTTAAATTTGTATGAAAAGCCAATTTTTGCGTTGCATGTGGAACCTTGGTTTGCTGATTTTGTCAATTTTAAAGTAATCAAGAAAATACCTCCTAATTTCACAAAGCAACAAGTGAAAAAGTTCTTGTATGATGCAAGGAGGTATGTATGGGATGATCCATTTCTGTATTTCCAATGTGTTGATGGAATTTTGAGAAGATGTGTATCAGAGTTGGAAATCAAGGGAATTTTATGGCATTGTCACAATTCTGATTATGATGGCCATTTTGGTAGGAATAGAACTGCCCAAAAGGTGTTGCAAAGTGGCTACTATTGGGCTACACTTTTCAAAGATGCAAGAGAATACGTTGAGAAGTGTGAAAGATGTCAGAAAACTGGGAACATTTCCCGTAAAGATGAGATGCCTCTAAACACTATTATGGAGGTAGAATTATTCGATTTATGGGGGATTGACTTCATGGGACCATTCCCATCTTCCTATTCCAACCAATATATTTTGGTAGCTGTTGACTACGTTTCTAAGTGGGTTGAGGCAACAACTCTTCCTACTAATGATGCCAAGGTGGTTGTGAATTTCCTGCGGAAGAATATTTTTACCAAGTTTGGAGTGCCGAGAGCAATCATAAGTGATGGAGGCTCTCATTTTTGTAACAAGCAGTTTGAGAATCTGTTGGCCAAGTATGGTGTCAGGCATAAGGTTGCTACACCTTATCATCCGCAGACTAATGGCCAAGTGGAAGTTTCCAACAGGGAACTGAAGCGAATCCTTGAAAAGACTGTTAGTATTTCTCGGAAGGATT